>OY284491.1:40832364-40958368 GCA_958336395.1 Ctenicera cuprea | reverse complement strand
CCTCTCCCTCTCCCTCTCCCTCTCCCTCTCCCTCTCCCTCTCCCTCTCCCTCTCCCCTCTCCCTCTCCCTCTCCCTCTCCCTCTCCCTCTCCCTCTCCTCCCTCTCCTCTCCCTCTCCTCTCCCTCTCCCTCTCCCTCTCCTCTCCCTCTCCTCTCCCTCTCCCTCTCCCTCTCCTCTCCCTCTCCCTCTCCCTCTCCCTCTCCCTCTCCCTCTCCCTCTCCCTCTCCCTCTCCTCTCCCTCTCCCTCTCCCTCTCCCTCTCCCTCTCCTCCCTCTCCTCTCCCTCACCTCACCTCACCCTCCCTCCCCTTTCACTCTCCCCTCTTCCTCCTCCTCTCTCTCTCCCCTCTCCCGAATGGGTTTTTTATGCATACATTTTGTTTAGAAATACTACTGTGCGTTTGTGTATTCATTCATAATTATGCTTGCAGTGCTTGCCAACTTACACAGTTTCAGTATTTTCAGAGTTACAATAACTTTTACAACTTTAGATCATATATAACAATCATATTTAAAAAGTTTCAGTAAATTGTTAAAGTTTCAAAGTCGTAATTTGCCTTATAACTAGACAAAATCTATTTAACTAATAGTTCTTACGTGTTTCGAGTACCTTATTAGTTCTCGCGTTTGAAAAAAACGTTATAAGGTATAGAAATTACAAGAGGAAATGCAGGTTCCGAATTGAATTTGCTTTTAACTTTTCAGTTGTGAACTAAAATTATACTCGATAATAAGACATGCAACTAACGGCTTAATTAAATATATACATTATAAGAATAAATATAGTTTTTAGTTTGTAATGTGTGTTGTATTAGTTTGGACTTGAAAGATTTTACAACTTTACTTTACAAAATAATTTACTAGCTGTGGTTTCATTTTCTTATATTTTAACATTAAAAAAGTTATTCTGGAAATTAGTTAGATTATGATAAAATTTAGAATACGATAAGCCTACTGTAACATTATTAAAAAAGTCGACGCAACCTTTATGTTTTAAAAAATAGTTTCAAAAGTATTTTGTATCATAACAGAACAGCCCAACAATTTCTATTAAGATCACATTATTCTTATCACACCTCGCAATAGTTGAGACTTAGGACAACATAAAATTGCAGAAATTTAGCTAAACATTATTGCGTTTTAGGGAAAGATAAACTTTAGGATCAGCGAACACCATGAGACCAGAAAATAAAAATCTTTATCAAAAAAGTGAAAACGGGAAGGAGTTTTCCATACTGCATTTGAAAACTAAGTGTAAGATCTTATTCTACTGTCATTGATGAACAATGTATCTTAAACAGGGATTGCTCAACGTCTCCACTTTAGTGAATCAGAAGATATTAATTTTTAATGTGAAAAAATCCTAGAAAATCAGAAAAACTATTAAATAACTGAGGAAAAAATCTGAAAAAGATCATAACAATTTGCCGTTTTGGGGCTGTTACTGTACCAAATTTTAACAATTATACCTCCCTTTGGAACTAATAAGACATTACATTGAAATCTATATTTCTAAAAATTGTATGAATTTCGATATATACACAATTATGCTTATAACAAGATACTAAAAAAAGTATATATTTAAGTTCCTTCTTAAAATCCTGCTATCCTACCGAGTTTTTGTTATAAGTGAATATTTGAAATATTTTATAATCGATAAAGTGGTATTTAAAATATGGTTCTACCACACACAATTATTTTTCAAAATACAAGTGACAGAGTTCTTAAAATTTCAGTTGTTGGACACTCAGCGTTTTGCTCGAGCGAAGAATATCCTAAGAAGGGAGACGCTAAGATAAGTGTTCTATTTTTAAAAAGGGACGATATTAATTAATAAAACTCATTTGATTTTTCGGAAACCACATTTAGAAATTCATTTATTAAATAAAACCTTATTTTGTAAAGTTGATATCGTTGTGTGTGTTTATTTCTATTTAAAATTAATTTAAACAACTTATTCTACAAGCTAAATAACGACCCTGAGAAAGTTAGAAGAGTCTCATAGAAAGTTTAATTTAATTGCGTGAATTGCAGACAGTTTAGGAAATTGTTTTCTAGTAGTCACAAGACCACGCATATAATTGCAATATGTTAGGTTATGTCAGTTGATTTCTTGATAGTATCGGATTTATCACGACAGCACATATTTTGAGTTTTAACAATTGTTGAAATTTTCTAAATTGTTGTAATTACAATCAAATTCACTGACATATTTCTAATCTTAATTGTGAACAAAGAAAAATATGAGCGCGAATCAGCACATCCTTGTAATAGAACATTTAATAGCAACCAGGGCTCGTGCATACTGTTACGTATGCATATATTATGCTCTGTGGACTGTAGTATACCAAACATAAAGTTGAGGACATAGTATCGAAGAAATTGTCTGCAAAAATGCTACTTTAAATTATTAATTTCACAAAATAAATAATAAAGTTGTTTATCGTATTTGTTTCATGGCCATCAGTTAAATCAATTTTTGGTTTGGGAAACTTCACATCTTCAGGTGTAAGTAAATAAAAAATTCGAATGTTGTTTTTCAACTAACGTCACTTAACAATAAAGTGAAAATAACACCTAGTCTTTTATAAGTTCAGAAATAATTTGTATAAAGCGGAAGCCATAGTTAATTTATAAACTAATTTCTACTTTCACATCTTCAATTAATAACCCGTCACCTTTGTTAAAAATTCTACTAAATATCAATATATATGCTAAAGCTCGCAAGTGAGAATGTCCAATCATTTATCATTTTGACTGCCACGAAGTAAACCACTTCAAATAACCCCAACTATTGTACCGACGCAAAGCTATTTGTATCGTGTATTGACTTTTTCCTTAATAAATACTGCAGACAGGAGCTGTCAATCACTTTGACAAATAGTTATTAAAAAGTCATAGATTGAAGCTAAGGGTATCACTTAGTTAATTGACATAACGACTTATTTTGTTTTTTTAAGTAATTAAAAGAGTGTAATTGACGTCCCATTTCGCTGGCAGCACACAGCTAATTTGTATGTTTTGCTGCTTATTTTCAGTCTCTATTTTACTATTTTTAAATCGGAATTAAATCCAACATTAATATTGCCTTAAAAACTTTTATTTAGATTTTAGCAAAATAAAAATAACTCCTTTTCCACAAAAACAAGACGTCGATATAATTCCACTACTGTAACTTTTACATTTATAACATGCAATGTTTCTTATTTTAACTGGAGTTTCGACGAAATCGACAAAAATGACCTTCAACTTGTTCCCACCTTAACCTAATTATTATTTATACATGTTGAGTTCTTTTCGTTACTAAACTTGCGATTAAACTGTTTGGTAATATCCATGGTTGTCTAATATTTAATTTTTACTTAAGCTTTTCCTATTTTACGAAAAAATAATAGAAAGAGGAAACAGATCTGCAAATTGGGTGTACTATGGCTTTGGTAATGAAACTCACTCATCTTCAGCATACATGCGTACACCAACGTGTGTGCTAACTCGCACATGCACACACATAAATGTTTAACGAATACACGATTAAATACCTTGCACTAACTATCCAGAACTAGATTCCTTTTAAAATTTTCACTTTTATGCTCTTACGCAATGCATGTGTCTTGTAACAGATTGTTTACCACCACGTGCTGCAGTGTAGTGGTATAGGTTAATAAGAGTGTCATAATAAAACTTAGCAGAAGTACCGCGAAAAATATATAATAAACTAAAGAAGCAACTTTAACTTTTTTAAGAAACAAAATAGATTGAGAATACAGATTTTAAAATTCCAGTTGTAAACTCGGTATAAATGTAAATATATTTCATTAACATTAAAACTGCGAAGAGCTCTTTCACGTAGTTCACATAAGTAGTACGTAAATTTCATATAGAAAGTTATTAACGGGTAAAACATGATTTAAAGTTTTTGGTAAATAACGTTGGTGATTAAAAAAAAGAAATACATGTCGAGCGAGCAAGTTCTAAGAGAAACTGCTTGGCGTGTTCTCGATGAAAGTGTGTTTTGAATTGTACAATTTAACAGATAATATTGCATTACTCAACAACTATTTCTCTCTTCGACTGCGGATCACTATTAGTTATCATTGATAATACGATTCTCCCGTCCAATGCATGCTTAAAACGTCAATTCGCAACAACGTCTATCCGAATCGGGCAGATACCGGCCCAAGCATGGTTCAAGCGAGAGAATAATACGAATACACCCCGCACACAATATAGAAGTTTGGTCATCTTTCCCTAGCATTTTACATCTATTGGTACATGGCAGTGCACCAATCACAAATAATAGAGGGACAACTTTACAAAATCACTTTTTTTTATATAAGGTTTGTATGTCCAGATAATCGTTGATAAGAGCGTGACGCATTTTCGTCTCCGTCTCCACGAAGTTTTGGTCCTCCGAAATATGCAGGTGCCGGTAAAAAACTTTCACTTCAAAAAATAACCTTCTAGTGGAGTGACTTCTACATGTCAGAGGAGCGATTTAAAGAAATTGGGACATATCGATTTTAAGTTCAAGTGACTTGCGAATTAATAAAATTGCTTTGTTAATTGATTTTTTTTAAATTGTTTTAAAAGTTATGGAAAAAACATTCCCGCATTTTTGTTATTATAAAATATTTTACCTAGTAATAATTAGCTATTCGACAATGAAGTAGTAAAAAACATGCAATTAACCTCAACCTACTATGTCGTTTTTAGGTATAGTCAGCAAGGACATAAAACATTAGCTAAATATGAACAATATTCTACAGGTAACTTAAAAAAATTCGAATTATGTAAACGTTTTAGTTTGCCTTATGAAATGTAATGAAATTGCGAATAATACTGGTTCAAAGATTTTCATGGAAATATATTATTGGAAGTCCAGAAACACAGAAAGTAGTTTTGTTTTTTAAGAATTATAAAGCCGTGCGTGAGCACGACCCCATGATTCCCAATCCCACTCCCTTACCCGGGCTCAGCACATTAAGTGCTATTCACCGGTCTAACATGCTCCACCCCTGAAAGACATGCAACCCAACATACACACCACATACACCATCCATGGAACCGCCGGATTTTCCGACGAGCAGTGGACTCGAACTTACTGCCGTTGGGAGTCTAGTTTTAAAGCCTGGGACTTTAACCACTAGACCACCCGCTGGCCCAAAAAAAAAATAGTTTTTAACAATTGTAGGTGTGATGTGCCAAAGTTTTAGCAACCATTGGATCGCTTTCAATAAATTTTAGAATACCTATAGGTACAATGAAAATTCATGGGATGAACCAGATTTTTGACAAATATCTGAACCAGTAGGTAGTTATTTTTATTTTACATACAATGCATATGTGTGGATAAAGTATGGAACAAATTCGATACCACCCGAAATATTATTTTTTTGTATAAACGCTCGAACTTAAATTTTATTCAAGCCACATTTTAAGCATATTGCTAAAGGCTCACGTAACACGGCGAAGTGACTTAGTCATTTTTTTTAAATGGAACAGTGTGTTGTGTGACGGCTCGGTTAAAAGCTCTTTTTAAGAGGAATTCGGGGCACTGTTTTTCTTGTTTTGACGAAACTTGAACGATAATGTATAGATTAACAATAATTATGTTGTTCAAATTGGATATCGCAGAAAACACACTTTTTTTCCAAAAAGGTACGTTTTCTGATATGTAATTCAGACAACATAATTATCGATTATCCATACGTTATCGGTCAATTTTTGCATTGAACTTTATTTAAAAAGAGCTAGCTTTCAAATGAGCCGTCACACGACATATTGTTCCATAAAAAAAGATCAAGTCACTGTGTGGACCTTATAGCGACAGCTATATGCTTAAAATGCGACTAGGATAAAATTTAAGTTTACGTCTCCGAAGTTTTTTACAGAAAAATAATATTTCGGGAGATATTAAGTTTGTTTCATACTTTATCTAGACACTGGTATACATACTTTCATTTAAAAAAAACTTTGTTAAAATGCTTTTAGCCAATTCTTTAACTTCAAAACGGTAACAGCGACAATTTTCTTTTATATTTAAAATTTAATGTCTGTTTAGTCAAAACTGAGACTGTACATCACCATCTAACTTGTTACTGTAACAACTCTAAGAGGGTATGTAACATATATGTAACAAAAGTATTTTCGACAACTTAAAAACTGCAATCTTCGAAAATTTTTAAAAAATCCAAAACATTATTTTTAACAACTGACCAGGCGTTTTGTAAATATTGTGGTCTCATAGAGGACAAAAATATTTGCCATCCAAAAAAGTGGACAGTAGGGGAGCAGTAGTAGTTCTGAAAGAATTATCTTAAATGCCAAAAACCTTCTTCATTGACTGGTTTATTGAATACCAACGTGCATAAACTTAAAATTTGATATAGGGGTCATAAAGAAATTATGGCATTAAACAAAAAATTAATGTATAGGCCATCCTTAGCTCTAAGACACCACAATATTTAAAAATCGCCTGGTCAGTTGTTGAAAATAATGTTTCAGAAATTTGAAAAATTTTCGAGGATTGCACTTTTAAGTTCTCCAAAATACTTTTGTTCCATATTATGTTACACACTCTCTTAGAGTTGTTACAGTAACAATTAGTTGGGGATGTGCAATCTCAGTTTTAACTAAACAGACATTAAATTTTGAATATAAAAGAATTGTAGCTGTTGCCCTTTTAAAGCTAAAGAGTTGATTAAAAGCATTCTATCGAAGTCCTTTTAATAAAAGTAACCAGTGTCTGAATAAAGTATGGAACAAACTCAATAACTCCCGAAATATTATTTTTCTGTAAAAATTTCGGACACGTAAACTTAAATTTTATTCTAGCCACACTTTAAGCATATAGCTGTCGCTAAAGGGTCGACACAGTGACTTGGTCTTTTTTTTATTGAAACAACATCTCGTCTGACGTCTTATTTGAAAGCTCTTTTTGAGGCTTGAAGCTTTGTTTATAAGAAAACTGGCTGGTTGCCATAGTATTGAACAAATCTAATCTATCTCGTTTTTTCTTAGTTTTAAAGCAAAAGTATTTTAAAAGCGACTTGACATTTGCAAATAAATTATTGCGAATTGTCAAATATCATATTTTCAAGGAAATTAATTTAATTTTCAACAAATTTTTAGCAGTCGTAGATAAAATTTTGTATGTCACACGTGGGACAATGCATTATTACGGCACCCGTTTGATTACACGACTTAGTCTACGACCTCATTGTGCAACTTTCAAACTCGTATTGTAATAACGCTTTCACCCACTAGTAACATAAATAGCTATTAATTGTTTTTTTACTTTCCTATACTTTCAGTATAGGGAAGTATTGATTTCATGCAAATTTTCAAAATCGAGATTTTGACGGAAATACATGTTTTGGGCTTCCAGGATCCTAAAAAAGTGGTTTTTAAAAAATGTCTGTCTGTGGGTGTGTCTGTCTGTCTGTCTGTCTGTGTGTGGGTAACGCTCATATCTCCGGAACGGCTGGACCGATTTCGATGTGCTTTGGAATGAGGAGGTATATCAAAAATTCATCGACAAAATAAGCTTTTAAAAAGAATCCGAAACCGGAAGCGGAAGTTAGACATGTTTTTTTGGTAGCATTTTTTTCAGAAACGGAATTTTGGAAATTTTAATAGTGGAGATTAAAGAAGGCCTTAGGACAAATCAAACGATTTTTTACCGAACTCTCTAGCTTCAATATGGCGGCCGCTACGAATTTTTGAAAATTTCGACTTTAACGCCCATTTACTCAAAAACCAGTTATCTGATTGGAATCAACTACATCTTGTTTGGTAGCCCTTCAAGGGTACTATACCATGAAATATCATTAATTTTGAAAATATAAAAACGATCGCAATGACATCACTCCAAGATTTTGGAATTTTTCAAAAAAAAATTTCTCAAAAACTGCCCACACGTTTTTGTTTAAACTTTTTAAGCTGATAGAGCTGAGAATCTTCTACAATTTATTTTTTTGCGCATTGCTATAATTTCACTGTGACGCCCTCTGTGATTTTTTGAAAATTGAAAATTGGTACCCTTTTATTTATTTAACGGGGGGCAATAAAATATTTCTGTTAAAGCAAAATAGCTCATCATTCATAGCAAAATCCGAATATCATAATATTTTTTCGATAATTTCATATTTAGGGGGGCTACTGTTCCCCCTCCCCCCCAAAATTTTCGTTACAAAATTAAAAAATTGATTTCTTCTTTTGTTTGCTCTAGGAGAATCTTTTTACAAAAAATCAAAAAATCGAATTTTTTGCCCCTTAATAATCTTTTTGTCCTTAGAAGAATTTCACATACTTTCTACAGCA
This sequence comes from Ctenicera cuprea, assembly GCA_958336395.1. Classification (NCBI taxonomy): domain Eukaryota; kingdom Metazoa; phylum Arthropoda; class Insecta; order Coleoptera; family Elateridae; genus Ctenicera; species Ctenicera cuprea. Next base: position 40,950,046 of record OY284491.1, on the reverse strand, counting down.
GTTGTATTCTTGTACGGAAGTGACTAGAGTTTTGAACGTTCTATGCATTTCTATTGCGCACGCATTCAATAGGCACTTATTTAACGATAACGAGCAGATTCGGAATAGCATGGATGGATATGCGGGTGTGTTCGAATGCACTGCCGTTTTACTGCATAAGTAGTTGTGGGGCGAGCCTCGGTTGGGGCCAAATTTTTTTTTTTATTTTATAGTTTTTTTTAAAACACTGCTTTTGCGTTTCTAGACAGGTGTATATCAAAAGTGTTGGAAAATATTAAACAATGTTAATTTATAAGTATAGGAAAGTCCAGGCGAAGTGTTTCGCTCATTTTTTTAATATTACATTGTTTTCGTTTTTACTTTTTTTTAAATTTTATAGTTTTTTTACGATCTTCCACTTTTTTGCCTCTTCAGTGCATTTTCTGCTAATGTTTTGGCCTTTTGCCCGCCTCTTTGTGGTTTTATTATGCCTAACTATCCTAGCTCTAGTTACTACATACCTTATATTAGCCATGATTCCGCACCCCGTTTGCGGATAAGACAACATTGAAACGTCATTTTGTATATTTCGTACATTAAACGACGTTTGAATTTATATTATAATTATACATACATTTTTATAAATTTCAATATTTAAAATTTAAAAACTGATGGTAAATTAAAAAAAAAAATTTCTTGTAAATGTTCCAACCAAAAGCTCCAGCCTAACAGAATTTAACATTAAAAAATATTTAACAATGTAACATTAATTAAAAACATTTTACAATCTTCAAAAATAAACAACGCAATTCGCTTGGATGTTTCCACACTAAAAAAGTTTTATATTTTCCAAACTGCATTTCTTTACAAACTGCTTGTCATATGATTGCAACTGCAGTTAAAAAACAAAACTTTTGAACATTTGGAGACGACTTAAATACCAGATTTGTAACTGAACCCGTTTTCGTTTTCTGTTAAATCATTGAATTAAAAAAGGCACTTTCAGTGAGAACAGTATAAAAAGTTTTACTTCGAGCTTGCGTGCTCGGCACACATTTTTTGTTTGTTATTAATACATAAAAAACTAAAGTAAAAATAATATTCATTAATGAGCAATCCATACATATATAAAAGCTCAAAGGGTATTTTTCTCCGGTTCCTCAAGCGGCTACCGCTTCACCAATTTGGACCATTTTTTTTCAATGAAAGTCTCTATCCCCAGATGGAACATGAAACATTTTTATACTTTTATTCTACGTCGATTTTTCAATAATAATTATTTTAATTATATATATGAAAGTCTGCTAAACGCGCTTTACTTGAGGCGACATCTACACTAACGCCGCGTCCCCTCATGGAACTAATGCATCGCGTGACTTAGCATTTAGCCGGCTCAGTCAACGCTCAGTCTGTCAGTGCATTATGCGCTGGGGTGACACTAGTATACTTTAAAGGCGAATATATTACCGTTCTCAGTTTATTAAATAAATATGCGTTAATTTTAAAATTAACTTTAAAAATACATAGATGGTGCCACAGAAAAGGAACATGTTGGGATAGAAATCTAATTATAGCCCAACTATAGTTCCATGAGCCTACAAAACGTATAAATAAAAATGTTTTTTTAATTATCAAATTTTGACATTTCTAAACTTTAAAGTTTACATGGTTTCAAACATCTCATACATACAGTGAGTTTTTCTTTTATGTATACATACGAGCTATGTACAATATACTTTTATAAAAAAACATGTCAAAGCCTTGTTTTACTGCAATCTATAGGCAACCAACTGTACAGAAAATAATAGAGACAGAAAGGTTATTCCTCATAGTGTGAGGTTATGTTCAATGAGTATGTTTATGAATAAACGCAAAATTATTTGAATATCAAATTTTTTTTAATAAAACTATTATTTTAAAAACATAAAATATCAACAATACACAAATTTTATGCTAAATTCAAAAAATCAAAACTAATTGCTATTAATTTAACATTAAACAATTTGATTACTGTTGCCACAGCAGACTATTCTTTTCAAAACTTGAAGCTTTGAAATGTAGTGTATAGTTGGTTGCCTACAGATTCCAGTAAAACAATGCATTGACATGTTTTTTTATAAAAGTATACATAGCTGGTATGTATACAAAGAAGAAAAACTCACTGTATATTGTACTTTATTTTTTTAATATTTTTAATCTAATTCGTTTGGGGTTTTGAGATTTCAGAAATTTTTATAGCAACCATGTGTTGTGCAAATGTTTTTGTTACGGTAATTTAGACACAAGAGGGGTGCTGATAGCCTTAGTGAAAAGACGTCTAAAATACAATCTTAAAAGTTAACATTTTCAATAAATCAATACTGAACATACTGATAGTATTGGAAAATAAACAGTTGACATTTAAGAGCCATATAGTTCACTAACAGACATTGAAACAAATTCAGTTTTCCTCATTAAACTTATAGATGGCCTTTATACTTTTCTGTTTTACAGGACGGTATACCTTTATTTGTTTGAGCTGTAGCAATTACAGCTTTTTTTCTATTAGATTAAAAATTAATAATGTCTAATGATTTAAGCTTATGTTATAGCTTTAAAAATTTTTCCATTAGAAGTAGCTTCTAATCCATTATTCAGTTTAACTATTACAATACAAGCGCTTTCGTGATTATCAAATTTTTATATAACCTTGTTTTGTCAGTATTATTTATTTAGTTATTTTTTTTTCCTTATAGTACTAGTTAAAGAAAATTAAATTGTTATTAAGTATTGAAATATTTTAACATTTTCGTAGGTTTATACCGCTACAATGGAAATATCTAACTGCCTAAAGTTAGTTCATCCTTCACGATAATGGTTAAAATGCAATGGAATGGTGGAATACAATTTTTTTGTTATTCTTAGCTTTTCATGGCGGTAACACTTTTCAGTCACTATTATAAATTTAACTTAAGCAACATCTTACAAACACATCAACACACGACCAAAAATATGTAATTAGAAAATTATTTAAACATTTGTGGTGAAGTATAGGTTTCGGTGAAAGACTGCAGAAAATAGCAAGTTTTAGTTGCATGTGGTAAATATAAAAATATTAATTTTATTTATATATTATCATTCTTAAGTGTTTACTACCAATGGAAAATTTTTTTTTCGTTTATCTAACACTTAAAATCAAGAAAACGGAAAAAGATATATAACAAGCAAGCGTCAGATTAGCTTTCTGTCAGCAAAACATAAGCTAGAAAATAAGAATTACTCGATGTACACGTATAAAAAGTTGCTTCCATATAATGATTTTTCATTATTTTACGTAGGTATGTTCATTGCACTTACAATTTTAGGAGAACATCTTGTTATTATTGTTAGTCACGACTCCCGGTGACTACACATAGACTGACATGTTAAGGAATAAATTTAGGATCCTCGGCTAGTAGTGACGCTGTTTTGTGACGTCACGACGTCGGATAAGACGGGGGTAGTGGCGTGCAACGGCGCCGAGTGAGTCAAGGTCACGGTACGACCTGACCTCGGCTAGAACGCCCCGGAGCCATGCAATGCATCTACACGACCCGGAATCGCACGTCACAATCGGGCGAGAAGCTTTTATTTTTCATGAGCTGTTGCTACAAACTGTGTTGGTTTGTTGTTCATCGCCCGCCAAAAAAAATATTAAGATGTTGGTGAACGTTAAAATGACTGTTGATGACTCTTAAAATATTTAAATTACGTAATAGACGTCGCACGTTCAATACAATTCGATAGTAACAGGATGCATCGTGTCTTTACATAAAACTTTAATAAAAAAATTATTGATACAACAATTTAGTGAGGAAACCCGCTTATCTTTTATTAATGGTCGAAAAAATGCAAGACAAAGAACTGTTACTGTTACTGCCTTAATAAAGCAAATTAAATTCACTCTACAAAAAATTATAATTATTTGTAAAAGTGGGTTTCATACAGCGTGTCGCAATATATGCAGTCGATACTTCGCCCATGTTTAAGGGAGATCATTAAAAGTTGAATATAAAAAGTAACGAAACACTTCTCCTGAGCGCTCTCATGCCGAATTACCTTTTTTGATTCCATAAATGTTTTACAACATGTAGCATAGGCATACGATGTAGTCTAAGAGTGAACTACTAAATTAAATCAGATGGTTAAGGAAAAAATTATTTTAAAAATAATGCTAATCCAGAAACTACCTTTCGTCAGAGCATGACAGTGCTATAAACAGAGAAAGTGCTCAAGCACAAACCGTCTCGTTTCGTCCCCAGCTTGGGCTTGGCACGGTGCAGGTTAAACGCCTTATTTTGCAGACTTCATCATTCTTATATCGTACAAGAGTACTAAGCGCTATAATAATAATATTACAGCAAATAAGAGAACGTATACGTGTATCTTGCCAGACAATCTTGAAGTATCACGCAATCATTAAGATTTTTGGTCAACTCTTCTAATGGAATACTTACCTTATACCATAAATTAACCAACCAACTCTACCAATTTAGCGATTTTAACATATACACAGAAGTATTGTTGGTTGCAGAAATTTTACATAATTTATAATTCCGTTTTCGTAGTAAAAATGCAAACCAGATTACTAAAGTTTCACGGTTAAGAGGTTTAGAGGTTATGTAATGATATGTTTTCTTGATTTCCTCTATTCGTTGCTATTTGTATCCAGTTTAGCCCTGCCGTTAGTTTTATATCGTCCACCCACCTCATAGGCGATCTTCCTCTTGGTCGTTTAAACGCATATGGTCGCCACTGTAGGATTTTTCTCTTCCATCTGTTTTCTTCTCCTCTTGCTATATGTCCCGCATATTTCCATTTCAAAGATACTGCTGTTCTTGCTATGTCTTTTACTTTTGTGTCCTTTCTCTTATATCTTCGTTGGCTTTTCGGTCCCGTAAAGATAGTCTTAACATAGATCTCTTCATTGCACGCTCGGTTACTCTGAGCATATGCATATTGTTCATAGACATCCCCAGTTTTCGGCACCATAACTCATAACTGGTAAGATGCACGAGTTAATAGCATCCCTATCAGTACCTAATATGAACAATATCAGTATACCTCCAAATCAAGTTTTGGCACTTTTGCGGTAAGGTCACATTGATAAAAGGGTCGTTTTTTTTCAAATTACTATCTTGTAATAAATTGAGTAAAGAGCAGGCAAAAATTGCTATTTTATCACAAGTTTTGGGCTTAACGGCTATATGTGAGTATAAATAGTGTGAAAATTTCACATAGGAGTCTAAAACCGTTCTCCGAAATCGGGCGAGCACGACTTAATTGCTAATAAAACAATAGAAAAATAATTCTTGTTGTCCAAAAATAATTAAACAAACTATAATTGCGCGTGACAAAAAATCCAACATGCTTTATATTAATTGTATCTAAGTAATTAGGGAAATTCAATGTGTACTAGAATTTTTCTGATTTAGTCTTTAAATCACTACTAGTTGGAAGAGTTAAAATTAGGACAACATGTGGAGATATTTATTGCATCAGAAACTAGCAAGCGAAATAATTCGACTATTGCCATAATCCTGAAAATATTAAAAAATTGTTTGTGCAAGTTACCTTGAAAAAATATTAGAGACAACTAATTTAGAAAACAAAAACCACTTACTGCATCAGCCAAATCAGACGCTGATCGACTTGAATGTTATCGAAAATTTTGCGTTTATTAATATTAAGAACAGTGAATTTCTCTACCATCAAAAAACAAACGATAAATAAAAACTCTGATATATCGCGGAGTGATTCTCCAGCTACCACTGCTAGATGTCCTCCAAAACAATATGATGCTTGGAAATTCAAAATTATTGAGGATTTGGGATATAAATCTACACAAAGAATGCAGATAATGATGGACCTAAGCACACGCTCAGAAGATGCTAAATGACAACAAGAAGATGATGTAGACTTGTTTAGAAAGAGTGTCGCAATCACTGTGTAACCCCCCCCCCCTGTTTCGCTGCTGGCGCAAAGCTACATATTTTTTCTGTTGTTATATAACTTCAATTATCTTCTTGTTCAACAATTTAAACAGCAGCCTCTGCATCCACATATTCTCATATGTTTTATATTGTGCTACTATAGTTAGTGCCACTTCACTATGTAGAAGTCCACTTCAAATACCGTGCCACCATCATTTATGAATGTTGAATTTCATTCAGACAAAGCTAATTTGGAATATAATAGTGGTTAGCATAGTATACGAGCAAATGTAGAATGTATTGTGTTGGCAATGTTTACTAAAAAGTTCTTCTTGATTTATATATTTTGATTTAAGTAGCTTAATAAGTATTTTGTGCATAAATAAAATATTTGAATTGAGTAAAGAAATAAACCAAACTTCGAAACATCGTATGGCTTTTGATTTAAAATTTTATTAAGCAGATTGATAAAGCCAGGACACTATTTAAATCTACATACATACTTTAGACAGTGCCAACTTATCATCAGGGTTGATAGGATTGATTTCCACAGCATTTGCAGCAGATTTCATTAGATCAGATTTCGTGCAAACTGAAATTGTTCCTTATTACTACAGAAGAACTTACGAAACTGTTTTTCGTTATTCATAAAATTGTTCTGTATTATCTGTGGTAGCCTTTTTCCACTCGTGTTGCAAATAACTCATTAGCTGATTATAGGTATATAAAATACATAATTACTTCAACATTATTTATTTATTCTGACTTTATACGTATTTCAGCATGTTTACATGCCATTGTCAAAAATTATATTAGAAAGTAAACGGTTAGTGTTATTATAGCAATAGAACTGGGTGACTTGATCTAGGTAATCGTCTGCAGACGACCTGATTTCTTATTCCAAAATGTTCAAAAGAGAAGAATTTAAAAGATCACCTTGCTCATTCATCAATGGTATAGTATGTAAATGTTTGTCAATTTAAAACGCTTCTAATATACCTAATTTACGTTTATCATCACAAAAGTGTAAGCATTTTATAGTGTTATTAGTTGTTATTGAATGATGTGTTCTAGTAAGTGTTTAGCGTAATTGGATTTATGTGGGTGTTTGTGTTTGTAACAACGTACGTGTTGTTTACACCTATTATTAAAATTTCTAATTGTTTGGCCTATATAAACCGAATTACAATGCGAACAATTTAATTTGTAAATGCCTGATTTTAGCAAATCATTTGTTTTTGATTTTGCATTAAACAAAGTGTTTGAGATGTTTCTAGTTATTTTAAAACTTACTTTATATTAATTTGTTATGTTTATAATTTTAGCAATTTTTTCTGATTTGTCACCAAAATATGGGATCGAGGCATACTTAATTATAAATAAACTAATTAACTGTTTCACTAAGCAAGCACAATAGAAGAATTTCTTCTTCCGCGCTATCTTGTAATAACATTCATGTCATAACCTCTTGGTCATCCATGTTAAAGATGGTTAGCCACAGGAGACATGCAGTATCAAACTGTGAAGTTTTGACCAAACAGCGACTCATCTGATGAAGCGAAAGCGTCTTATCACGCGTGTAATACAAATTCAGCGGGAATTAAAAAATACAATTTCAAAAAAATCTAAGGTACAACGCCTCGAGATGTGTATCTTCAGGTTTTCCCAGGTTCAGCTTCCGGGCACAAATACTTTGTCTTGATATGCAATTCTCTTTTATTAGAATAAGACAGTTTTGGTTTTAAGTTCTGTAAGTATTCATATTCCTCACCATTTCTTGTCGCGTATGTCATACTCTCTTAATCAAAAACATTTCAGTTTAATTTTAATTCTGGATAAAGAAACATATGAGAGAAGCGTTATTTTAATTACTAAGAATATATATCCGAAAATTACACCTCATTTTTGTTATTACTAGAAAACATAATAAATTTGTTAGCTTCTGATTTACACCATTTACTACACACACAAAATCTTATATAATAATATATATTTTCTAAGACACTAAACTACAAAATTTCGTTGTACTTCTTGCCGTATAAATACACAGACTATAAGTGCGCCTGTACGTTTAAACGCATATGAAGTGGTGAGGCACAACCCGTATGTCTTGGGTCCTACTGCACAAAAATGCACGGCACACCGACTGTGCATCACGGTAACCAACAGCTAGCAATTCGTTAATGAAAAAAATATCATCACTTTCCATACAACCATCTACTAAAAAATGTATAAAAACCGTGATTAAAAAACAACCTACTATTTTTTAAACACCAACAAAAAAGTACAAGAATGAACTTCCATAATCACAAGTGATAACTGTGTTTAACAATTAATATCTATTAACCATAGTAATAGTATTTTTTTGAGAAAACAGTCATCGTTGAGTTTTTTTAACTTAACGTAATTATTTATTTATTAATTTTTTTCATTATTTTTAGCGGCTTTTTTTGCACTTGAACGTAATTTGTTATTAGTGAAATTTACGGTAATAAATATATTGCATTTTCAAATGAAACCTTTGATAAGTACAATTGCATGCAAAATATGTTGATTTTATAGAGGATGGTTTTTCCAATATTCAGAAATAAAGCAGTTTTAACTTTGAAAACGAAATATTTTAGGACCCATAGTTATTGAAACTTTTTGTCTTGTTTTTTGGTCGGAAATCTACTGTATGAATAACTGTGACACTTTTTCCAAGGAACTCCTAGAGAGTATTTTTATTGTTAAATGCATTGCCTTCTAAACTGAGAGCTTTGACAGTCAAAGCACCCAATAAGAAGGGATAATTAAAGTTTACAATATTTACTCTGCTGCTTTAATACCTTGATTAAATCTGGAAGTAGGAAATATTGTCAGTAATTAACTTCAGATCATTCTAAACACATTGAAACAAAAATAGTATTAGAAATATCTATACTGAAAGCGTTTATATATATGAGCAGTTTGGTTTTTACTTCTTCACATATACAACGTATACAAAAAGGTGTTTCCTAAATTCTTCATTTTTTTAGATTTTCTAGAAATAACAAATGCTATTGAAAAAATAACATTAACATTTTTCAATGTTTCGAGTTATAGAGAAATATACCGAAACCTCAAATTGAAAGGAAATCGGCAGTTTTAATAGATTAACTTATTATTAATTTCAATGAATGGAACATGTTATGCAAATCAGTACTGAAGGTGTATTTTGTATGATACCAACTGTTTTTTACTGCATTTTTTAAATGCATAAAGCAGTTTGGAGTAATCTCCGTAATATGGAAAACCACTTGATGGCATCAATCATGATTCGTCGAAATGTTTTGCAGGGAGTAACAATTATTCATGCAAAAAACAGACCAATCAGGTATTTTTAAAGTCATGAGAAATGATAATCAGCAAAGATGTAAAATATTTTCCATTATCTGTATTGCTTTTTATTACCGTGCAAGGATTTTGCAGTGTTTTTTCCAAAGTCTATCAATCCATACATATATAAAAGCTCAAAGGGTTTTTTTCTCCGGTTCCTCCAGCGGCTACCGCTTCACCAATTTGGACCATTTTTTTTTCAATGAAAGGTCTCTATCCTCAGATGGAACATGAAACATTTTTATATTTTTATTCTACGTCGATTTTTTAATAATAATTATTTTAGTTTATAATATATTTGAAAGTCTGCTAGACGCGCTTCACTTGAGGCGACATCTATACTAACGCCGCCTGTCATTATTGGAACTAATGCATCACGTGACTTAGCATTTCGCCGGTTATGTCAACGCTCCGTCTGTCAGTGCATTGTGCGCTGGGGTAACACTAGTGTAATTTCTAAACGACTAACGTGTTACAAACATTCTAGATCCTGGCAACTAATTTAAATTTTAAATACTAGTGATTAGTGATGCCAGTACATAGGTAACTAATTAATATTATGCAGAATATTTCTGTCAAGTTTTCCGTGTATAGAGAATTATCCTAGAGCTAGACGGTGAAAGATACTAAATGGTGTTATGCTAAGTACTTTGTTTACAGCAACATTATTCCTTCTTAGCAAAATTTCATAAATTTTTTGCATGCATCAGAGAATCACCAGTTACATGTCACAACGGTCTGGGACGTTTGAACTCGCTCGGTTAAACGCAACCGTCTGAATGCAGACGTTTTGACGTGAGGGCGTTTGAACGCGAGGACGTTTGGACGCAGGGACGTTTAAACTCAGAGATGTTTGAACTCAGGGAACGCAAAGACTTTTAAACGCAAAGACTTTTGAATGCAGAAAGGTTTGGCCGCAACCTAGGATTCTGTTAATATATAGGGTCTACTTTTAAAACAACTTACTGTATTAAATACAGGTACTTCTTCTTTATTTACTAACACTAAAGTTTTGGATTTTGTAGAATAATTAAATATTTAAATTAGAACAAAAGGGTTTCTTAACCTATTACATTACGATTATTTTAAGTAGAACTCGTTTACTTGTGTGTATCTAATGTGCATTTTTTATTTTGGTTTTTAGCTCAAATTGTTTTAAAATACCAAATTTCATCGAAATTAAAAATACACACGGGAAGAATGTGCTGATGAACAAAATCATTATTTGCGTCTCTGCGTTCAAACGTCATTGTGTTCAAAATTTCTCGAGTTCAAACGTCCCTACGTCGATACGTGCCTGCGTTTAAACGTACCCGCGTCAAAATGGTCGCGTTCAAACGTCCCATTCCGATTTTACAAACGCTACTGCACCACCTATTTGTTCATTCTTTTACCGAGAATTTATAAAGATTGAATGCTATTTTCCCTTTTCTAATACTTTACAAAAAATACGATAGATATGTTTATATCGTTTTTACCTATCATGCCATACTATTGCTTACAAAAATGTGGTATTTATACGTCAGACAGACAGTGTCGGAGATTTGGGTAGGCACATTTTGTTTGACTAATTTAGGAGTTAGATTTAGTTGATATTTAATTTATTTCCTCCATTAAGCTACCATTTTACTGTCCTATACTTTCAGCATAAGCAAGGACTTTGGTATGAGAAAGTATCGATTTCATGAAAACTTTCTAGCTCGAGATTTTAACGGAAATAAACAAAGTTGTTTTTAAAAAATGTCTGTCTGTAGATGGGTATGTATGTGTGTACGTGTGTAGTACATCATAACTACCAAACGGATGGTCAGATTTTGATGAGCTTTAGAATCTGGAGGTATATCAAAAATTCACCGACAAAACAAACTTTTAAAAAATCTAAAACCGGAAGCAGAAGTTGAACACGTTATTTTGGTAGTATTTTTTCCTAAACCAAATTTTATAAATTTAAAAACGGAATCCAATAGAAAATTTTTAGGGCAAAATTTAACGTCTTTTCCGAACTGTCTAGCTTCAAAATGGCGGCCTTTACAACTTTTTTAATCTTTTGATTTTAACGTCTCATGACTCAAAAATGTGTTATCGCAATAGTCACAACACAATCATAACACAATGTTAGTGTGCACAAAAATTTTCCAAAAGTTAAAAGCTATGAAGTGAAAAAATTTCCAAAGTTTCGTAAATTTTCAGATAAATATTACTAAAAAAACCGGCTACCCAACTTTTTCTAAATTTTGTAAGCTCATAGCGCTGAAGGTGAGCTACAATTTGGTTTGTGTTCCAGATCTTAAATTTCTCTCTGATGCCTTTTACAAAATGTTGAAAATTTAGGTTTTAACGCCGATTAACTTAAAAACGAATTATCAAATCCGGATGAAATTTGATATTAAAGATACCCCAAGGGTACACAATGTTACAAACTACTAGAATTTTTGGAACTACTAAAACTGTAAAATGATGAAAATATCTAACTTGGACTTCTTCAAAATCATACTGCTCAAAAACTGGTCACACGATTTTTTTATATTTTTCATGTGAGTTTAATTAGAAATGAGTTAAAATTTAGTTTATGTGCCAGTCTATTAATTTATCTGTGACGCCTTCTATGAACTTTTGAAAACCGAACACCCATGCCTCTCTAACCAACGAAGGACAATAAAAACAATTCTGTTTTACCTTAGTTACTGATGAGTATTAGCAGTATCAAATTCAAAACTTAATTTTTAGGTGCAGCAATATTTGGGGGGGGGGTTAATTTGCTCATCCTTTCCTAATTTTGAAAAAAGATTTTTTTTCTTTTTTTGTAGTTGTTTAATCCTGGGTAATTTTGTACTCAAAACATAAAAAAATATTATTTTTGTTTCTAAAAAAAATTTCTGTTGTAACATAGTCAACATAGGAGTATCCACGATAACTTTAGAATAGGCGAGGTAGATTGCAATGGTAGTTTAGTTGTCCTTCTTGCAGTGAGGGATTATCACGGTTTCATATTTAAATACCTTGCAACTGAAAACAGTTCTTAGTTAGATGTGCTGTAATTGTGGTGATTAAATAAATAAAAGTAATTATTTTGTATAAAAGTACAGAAAAGTCCAGACCAAGTGCTTCGCTTATTTCTACTTTCCCATACTTTCAGTATAGGGAAGTATTGCTTTTATGAAAATTTTTGAAATCTAGATTTTATCGGAAATACACGTTTTGGGGCTCAAAGAACCCAAAAAATAGCGCTACTTCAAAATCTTGAAAATTATTAAAAAAATATTTTTCAAACACTGCTTACACGATTTTCTTAAACTTTTTGAACGGATAGAGCTGTACTAAACTACAATTATTTTTTTTATTATACTCTCAAACTTTACTTTGACGCCTTCCAGGTATTTTGGAAAATTTGAAATTGATTAATTATTTATTCAAACACGCAAACGCTGATCGTTATAAACTTCTATCAGTTTTATAGACTATTTGAAGTACTTTATTAAAATCAGCAAAACCTTTCAACTATTTAAAAAATTTGGAAAAAACAACACATTTTAATATCAGCAACACGGCAGTTACGTGATTGTAACTACTCCTATCAATTAGATTTAGTTAAAAAAATATTATTCATTCTTTGCATATTTTTGATAACTTTGTAAATACACCATTTATATCGATTTTTAGTCTGATATCTGCTGTAGGGCGGGCGGTCCCGTTCTTACTATTCTTGTACGGTATGCGACATCGTAGAGTTGCCTATATAAATTGTTTTCTTAGAAATCTAACATACGGTGAAATGAGAAAAGAGCTTAAGGCAAATCAAAACCCTTTTTACCAAACTCTCTAGCTTCAAAGAAGATCTCGGATTCAACGTCAATTTACTCGAAAAGTCTGATCGGGTTCAACTACAACTTGTTTGAAAGCCCTTTGTGCGTAGTATACGATGAAACAAAATTAGTTTCAAAAATCAAAAAACAATTACAATGGCGCTTCTTCAAAATTTTAAAAATTTTCAAAAATATATTATTCAAAAACTGCCCACACAATTTTTTTGAAACTTAGTAAGCTGTTAGAACGGAAGATTGGCTACAATTTACCTTTTTTCTTAAAGCTATAATTTCACTGTGGCGCTGTCTAAGAATTTGGATGGATGGAATGGAGGATTGCCTATACAGGGTGTCCCAGAACTGGCGGAGGAGCTCTTAACTGTGAATTCTTTTCCTTATAGACTCGATTTGTCCATGAAAAATGTTTCCAACTAGAACAATTTTTGAGTTATTGCTAATTAAAGTCCACCAATCACAGAAGAATTAATTAACTAGTCGTGGAGGTAGAAAAAATAGAAAAGGTTGTTTATATGGTAACTGAACTAAAAGCGTCATATAAAATAAGTTGAATTTTTATTTGGCCGACTATAAATTTTCAATGTCTTAGTGACAGACGTTCAACGTGACAGTTGGTGGTGGACATTTTGAACACTTATTGAGATATTGTATTGTGTTGTATTGTATTTTATTGTTGTATTTCCTTCTTGTTTTACATTTAAATTGTCTTCTTAATGCTTAACTGGTTACTAATTGTCTCAAGACATCACAAGCCTGCGGCGTTCAAATCAGGAATATTGCATGTGGGTAAGTGATTAAATGCCATTCATGTTAAAAACTAAAGTTGACCAGATGGTTTATACTAACTTTTGCAAAATCTAACAATTATTCTTGTTTCCTAAGAAACGCATACATTTAATATTTCTGCATCTATCTTCAATTAATAAACCGTCTCTTATTGGTCAGCTTCATTTCATTGCGGTTTGAAAACCATTGAGGGTAGAAATCTTTTTCTTGATAAAGAAGTGTCAGTTTAAAGAGTAGAATCTAGAGTTAAGAGCTCCTCCGCCAGTTCTGGGACACCCTGTATAGCTTGCTTTCTTAAAAATTTAACAGTCGGTGAAATGTACAACGTTATAATTATAAAATTTACACCTTTGCAAATACGGTAAGTATTAATATCTAGTATGGGAAAGTCTACTCGAAAACTTCAACTTTTTAGAATTACAAGGTTGTAAAGTTTATCGACTATTAGATTTCTAAGAAAACAAGCAGCGAGAATTTGAGCTTGCAATAGTCTGTGCAGTTGGTTTCCGTATCAATCTGTACGCTTAGTAGCAACGGAATTTTCAAAAATTCCTGAAAGTTGTTGAAAAATATATTTTTGACTATTCAATTTAGCTGTCAAAAATTGACCAATGAAAATCTAGAATTTGATGTTTCTCAGCCAATAAAAAAAATAGGGATGCATATATCTTCCTGGAGGGTAATTAAGTGACTATTTTAAACAAATGAAGTTTTTATTAAAAAACATTAATGATTTGGTTCATTGAATAGTCCCTCGAATACCATTCTTAGTCAAAGTTAGGTACATTATTTTTGCGATGAGATCACTCATGTTTCTTGCGTTTGAGATTAGGACTCGTGCTGACGCACTCGTCCTAATCGTGTTCAAGCGCAATGGACATTCGTGATATACCACCGCAAAAATAGTCGACATAACTTTGACTACTCGTGGCCTTATAAGTGAATATTTTCAAAACTTTGAAGCAGCGCCATTCCGATCTTTTTCGGATTTTCAAAACTAATTTTACTTTATCGTGTACTACCGACACAGGGCTTTCAAACAAATTGTAGCTGATCCCGATCAGACTAGTTTTTGAGTAAACAAGCATCAAAGTCGAGATCTTCAAAAAATTGTAGAGGCGCCATTTTAAAGCTAGAAAGTTTGGTAAAAAAGTTTTGGATTTGCCTTAAGTTCTTATCTCGGATTCCTCAAATTTCCAAAATTTTGTTTTAGAAAAAAACGCTACCAGAAAAACATGTCTAACTTTCGTTGCCGGTGGCGGATTTTTTTGAAAAGCTTAACTAGAACTAAAATTTTTGATGTACCTCTTGATTTAAAAATTACATCAAAATCGGTCTAGTACTTTCGCCTTCAGAGGCGTCACCCACCCACACCCACAAACAGACATTAAAAAAATCAAGATTTCGAACATTTTCATGAAATCAATACTTCCCTATACCAAAGTTATGGAAAAGTAAAACATTCTTCGTCTTCTTCTTCATCTTAAAAATACGGCAAGTATTATTATCTAGTATGGGAAAGTCCACTCGAAGTTAACACTTCAGCTTTTTTCATGTTACTTACATATTGTATTTGTTGTCTACGAAATAATTTAAGTAATACTTAGTTAGACACTTTCCTGACGTATTAGCTATACTATTTGTTCTTCTATCGCTTTGATTAACTAGAAAATTTAAGTCATCGGTATATAATTCCGACCGATTGTTATTACTACAAGTAGGTAGAAAAAGTTTGACTTTAGTATCAACATCAGAGTTTGCTTATTAAGATCTATAAAAGCCTTGCTTATAAATTCAAATTTGTTCGATGCGTTAACACAAAATATATATGATGATTTCTTGAATGTTTTAGTAGCTACATATTTCAAATAGTATTAGTTTACCAATGGTTATCTAATATGTATCTTGTAAAACAGTTGGTTAAAATCACTATGATCTAACCACAGCCAGTTACTTAAAAATCATTAAAAAATTATCCGTTTAACAGCAATGTTTAGTGGTCCAACAGTACCAAAAAAAGTGCTTTCTTGAATGTTTCGGTAGCTTCATATTTCAAATAATATTAGTGTACCTACTTATTTATTCTTTCTTTTTTTTAAAGAATTTTGAGGACTCCATGATTCCCAACCCATCCCGTTACCCGGGCTCAGAGGACTTGCGCTATACACCGGTCTAACATGCCCCACCCCTGAGACATGCAACCCACCATACACACCACACAATCCGTCCATGGACAGCCCGCATTTAACTTATTCAGGAAAATTTCCGACGGGCAGAGGGTTCGAACTTACTGCCGTTGGGAGTCCAGTTTTAGAGGTTGGGACTCTAACCACTAGACCACCCGCTGGCCCCTGTTATTTATTCTGTGTACTGTATTACAGTTAGTAAATATCAGTGCTTTTTGTCACAGGCGGTCAGTTAAAAATCCATACATATATAAAAGCTCAAGGGGATTTTTTCTCCGGTTCCTCCAGCGACTACCGCTTCACCAATTTGGACCATTTCTTTTTCAATGAAAGGTCTCTATCCTCAGATGGAACATGAAACATTTTTATATTTTTATTCTACGTCGATTTTTCAATAATAATTATTTTAATTTATAAAATATATGAAAGTCTGCTAAACGCGCTTTACTTGAGGCGACATCTACACTAATGCATCACGTGACTTATCATTTAGCCGATTCTGTCAACGCTCAGTCTGTCAGTGCATTGTGCGCTGGGGTAACACTAGTTATTTAATAATTGTCCGTTTTTTAGCAACAATATTCAATGGTTTAACAGTGTCATAAAAAGTGCTTTAGAGTTTGAGTATAAGTACAAATAAAAGCCTCATACACTTAAACTGCAGTAAATAATTGAAGCTTAAAAACGGAAGTTGAAGAAATTTTTAGGGATGCAGCAGCAGTACTTTTTCAAAATGCCGGATAACGGATATTCGGTATCCGGTTCCTCGGCCGGATAGCCGGATACCGGATTATCCGGCATAGTTTTTACTTTCGAAGTAGTTTCAGCTTAAATGCAGTAAAATTTAGGTTTTAATCGCAGAGCATAATATATACTTAAAGAGTATGCAATGCACGAACCCTATGGTCTTATTCAGTAGTGATTTAGAGAGAGAGCACCGAGACATGGAAATGTACTATTTCAAGGATGTGCTGATTCGCTCTAATATTGTTTATTGTTCACAATTAAGATTGGAAATCTGTCAACGAAATTGATTGTAATTACAAGAATTAATAATTTCATTTTGTACTTAATGTTAAAAGTAGCAGATAAAGAAACATTTTAACATCAACTGTAGATAAAGTAGAACTTTATCTACACTTTATTTATAATACATTCGTGCATAATATAACACAAATTTAAATTATTACATTGAAGGTAACTTATCTGATGATACTCTAGACTTCTCAGGCAACAATTTAGCTATTTCTTCTTTCACTGTAGCTTCAATATCCATATGTTTTTTCACAAGCAAAAATAATTTCGTGAGAATTTTTGAATGTTGACACAAGTAAAAAAACTAACAAAACAACGATCATTGCTAACGCGATCGCAACAATTACTATAAAACATCTGTGCGAGTTGACATTTTAATATATACATAAATTATTGATTATTATTTAACATTAAGTACAAAATAAAATAGTATATTGTAGACGAGGATAAAGAGTCTTTATCGACTCGTGAAAGATAGCCCACTCGCTCCTTCGTCGCTCCTGAACTAACATCTTTCACTTGTCGATAAAATATCTCTTTATCGTCTTGTATAATAAATAACTATTCAACAATTGTTAAAACTAAAACGTGTTGTGTCCTGATAGATCCGACACCATCAAGAAATCAACTGACATAACCTAACATATATGGTTTTTATCGACATTTAAATAAAATATTGACAATTGACGATCGAGTGCTTTTTATAGGTTCCTTGTCTCGGATCTCTCTGTTACATGTACTGCAAAATTGAGACCTGCATATCATAGCAACAAGGGGTTTATGCATCCTCCGTATGTTATGTATTACTTCGTGGTTTTAACAAACAGTACTTATTTATGTTGTTTGTAAATCATTTCAAATTTTTAACTCGCATAAATGCTGATCTCAATAATATAAATTCAGTAATTTTATGCAGATCTGCAAAATTACTGGACTTATGGGGTTTTTGCTTCCTTACTTTTAATTATTTTAGTCTATACTTCAAAATCAAATTGCACGCATAATCTCTTTTACTTGAAGAAAAATCTCCGGCCGGATATTTCCTATTATCCGGCCAAACCGAATATTCGGTGAAATGGATGCATCCCAGAAATTTTAATAATATTTAATGCAAAAAAGTTACGGTAGAAACATCGACCAACCTGCGATACAAAATCATTGTGTGTTGAGTAAAGGTTGAGTTGAAATGAAGAAAGTAACCTGCGTATAATGTGTAAGTTTCCCTTCATTCTTGAATAAAATATGCGTACTAAAATATTTTCAGTTTTTGTTTAAATTGTATTTAGTGAACTATTAATGCTAAATTATTTATTTATTTAATTCACCGTAATTTATGGTATTGGGAATTGTAATACTATTAGTTCTGTGTTCAGATTTATAGCTTATGAAAATTCTTATAAACTTTCTTAGACTCTACATATAAATCACGATCCCAAAAAATATGAGATTGTCTAAACCCAATTGAGTCTTGAACTAACATATTTATTTACGCTTGTAATGAAAAGTAATGCATCTTGTGTTGTTTTTTTTAAACCACAATCGACTTGGATACAGTACTTTTCAAATTAATTTAGGCTAAGGGTGACGTTATTGAACCACATATTTCTACTGAATATTGGAACAAAATAATATTGTTTGTGGTTAAATTAAGTTGTGTTACTGATTAAATGAAAGCTTAACTTGTTCCCTTAACGTCCTAAATACTATCCTTTCGAAGGCTTTCTTTTTTTCTATAGGAAAAAATTTAATTACGACTTGACTATACAATTTATAACAGTTTTTTAAAAAGTATAATCTTCACAGAACGCATGCTAATTATGGTCTCACAATAAATGCTGAAATTAGCTGCAAGATTTCAAATCAACCAACGCCGATACTAAAGTTTCAATATAAAATTGCATATATCCAACGAATGCTAATGGCTGAATTAAGAAACAATGAGCGACTGTAAAAAATTATAACAATAATAAATAAGGAACCCCCCTTCAGTTCTCACAAGAACAATTACTTGTACGTTCAGATGTACATTTATGGCTGATAAGCAGCCATCTTCAGTGAACTAAAACGTAAGAAAGAAACACTACGCCGACGTGGAAAAACACAATGAAGCAGACAAGCAACTTACGCCTAGTGATATCAGAGTCGTGGTAATGGTTGAAATTGGCATGAAAACACTTTACTGTCGTAAATTTAAACGATAAAAAATATATATTTTACAGAACTGTTAAATTTCCAGCCAAAACTTGTAGTTTGGACGAGTTTCTAAAAATTCACAGAACACTGCCGTATTTTTATAATTTTGCCATTTACATATCTGTTCCAATTTGCTGTTATTTCTTATTAATTATAAAACATATAATATATAGAATATTATAGAACATATAATTCTTAATTATGTTGTTATCTACATCTTTCATGTCTTCAAGGATAATCTTATACACGTTCTTATTAATACAAAATGTGCCATAAATAAATTGCGCACGTCCTTAACGCTGGAATTTGGAGGACGACAAGAATATTTGCTTAATGAATTCCAAATGAAGTTTTCGCGTGCTCCATAAATCTATATATTAATTGTTTCGCTGTTTCCCTTATTACAGTGTTTTACGTTCATTAGTAATCGTAAATATCGATTGATGTATTATTCATACGGATGAAATTAAAAAGTGCTTGAAAGCGTTTTCTGAGATTTTAAAAGAACGGCTTCTTTTATGCAGTGGCGTAACGGTATAGGGGGCGCAAAGAACCCAAGCTTTTGTGATTCAAATGAAGGTTAAGAGCAAACATATATTTGAGAAATTCTGTATGCTGTACTTATAATAATCTTAATGTTTTTTATTTAAACGAATAAAAATAAACTTTTGAAATACGTCCACAATAAATTAAATTGATAACAAGAGCACAAAGTAAAATTTTATGAAAATCTGTAGCAACCGTAACAAATAATATTTCTTTCTCTGTTAATGCTAATTGTTAATTATACTTAAATAAACAACAATGAAATAGTTTAAGTGTAAACCTCAGACAAACGATGGAAATCTGTAATAATACCGCTGATGAAATAGCGTGAGGAGCGTGACAACTGCTTGCACTAGAGGCGCAGATATTATAAACTACTTCCTCTGCTGCCACATTCTGACATGTGCCTTATGATTAGTACATGTATTAGTGCCAAAATACCACAACATTGTTATTTGAGTCTTGTATTATCATAAAATTAATCTAACTTGGTGTCCCCTTAAATTCATGTATATGCTAACAATGACAGATGAATGCCTCCTGGCGCTTAAAGAAGCATTATAATCTGTTGTAAAAAAGGGTTTTAAGTTTTCTTACACTAGTTATTTTACTGTTTTAGAGTAGGATGTTACATAAATACAATTTTTAGAAATGTTATAATAACAAACACTTCTGCACTATAACTGAAGCTGTTGATATTCAATGAATAGTTTTTCTGCATATTTTTAATATTTATTATCTACCTTGCATCTTTGCTTACTTTCAACATACTCTCTTGGATACTCATCTTCTGCAGATTGTTTAAAATAATTTATTAAGAAATACCTTCTAGTCATCCATAATAAAAAAACAATATTAATGTCTTAAAAATAAAACAAAATTAAAATATGAAACAAATTTATGGTTATTATGATATTTTAACAAAACCCATGATATAGTATAAAGGATGATATGCCACAGCGTACAATTTAAGAGCCACTGTGTGACGTCATCAAGTGAAAAACACCAAATTTAAAAATTAATTCGCGGAAAGTCAGCAGCCGGTGAATTTTAATCGTTTTTACAACATATAAATATAATAATTTAATTACGATGATAAAATACAAATAAAATTCCTCTGGAAAACTAAAATATTTCACATTAGCTTTACCTATGCTCAAAATAATATAATGTTCAATAAACAAAATATTATATTAGGTAGATCTATAATTTGTTACTTACTTTTTGTCTTACTATTATAGTTGGGGCAGTTTTTTACATAGCGCTTCATAATAAAGTATGTAAAGTAAATGAAACTTACTCTGAACACTAATTTGTTGAGAAATTAGAAGCATCTAACCTCTTTGTCATTCCACTTGATATTAGAAACTGACAGAAGTACCCGTACTGCGCCTGCGCACTGATACAAAACAGGGTTTCTCAACAAGTTTTTACACTTCCGCAGAAGTTGACGAAATTTGGTCCTAGCAACAGCATACCATGTTCTATACTCTATCATGAACAAAACTCAGCAAATTTGTCAAAAACAAAAAGAAAATGTTGATAACAAAATATATTTAAAAAACCTAATTGCTTAAAATTTGTTAAAGTTTGTATGAGAAAATGTAGGTACTAAAAATGCCACTCCCTATGAAATAATCAGTATTTAGCCAAGCAAAGTAACTCCTCCCTCCATTCATGATAATTACTGAAAATCAAAATAATATAGCAACATTTGATCTTTTCGTAACAACCAAAACCAAACAAATCAAACAATCTATTTTGTTCACATTTACTTAAACGTTGCCATGTGTTGGTTTACGCGATTGTATACCTAACCAACCCAGTAATTTGTTGGCTGTACTAAATCAACACTCAAAAATATATTATTAATTAAAAGCGATGAACATCGGTTTGTTGATATTTAAATTACTATGCTAGATAGTATAATTGTGTATTCACAATTAAGAAACTTAATGACAAAGTGATAATATTAGTTAGTATATTTAATTTGGTGGATTCAATATGGCAGAATTATTTCATAGCGTTATCCGATTTGCATTTAAATTGGTATTCGGAAGGTTTTGGGGCTACTTCAAATTCAAGATGGCAAATTTAAAATGGCGGACTTATGTTAAAACGTTATCCGATTTGCTGAAAAATTCTTATGCAAGGTTTTTTGGGTCAACTAATTACGAATTCAGAATCTAAATTATAAAATTCAGTATCAAAATTATTTCGTAACATTATCCGATTTGCACGCAGATTGGTATTTGAGGAATTTTGGTTCTGCTAATTATAAACCTAGGATACAAATTATAAAATTCAAGATGCCGAATTTATTACGATGGAATTATTTCATGACGTTATCTGATTTGCATAAAAACGGTTTTGGGGCTGCTAATTACGAATTCCAGATCTACATTATAAAATTCAAGTTGACGGATTTAAAATGCTGGACTTATTTTATAACGTTATTTGATTTGTATAAAATTTGGCATTCGAGGGATTTTGGGGCTGCTAATTATGAATCCAGATTCTAATATATAAAATTCCAGATGTCGGATTTAATATAGCAAAATTATTTCGTAACGTTATTCAATTTGCATACAAATTGGTATTCGAACGGTTTTGGGGCTGCTATTTACGGATCCCAGATCTATATTATGAAATTCAAGATGGCGGATTGAAAATGGTAGACTTATTTTATAACGTTATCCGATTTGCATAAAAACTGTTATTCGAAGCGGCTAACGACGAATTCAGAATCTAAATTATAAAATTTAAGATGGCGTATTCAATATGGCGAAATTATTTCGTAACGTTATCCGATTTGCATAAAAATTGGTATTCAAGGAATTTTGGGTCTGTTAATTACTAATCCGGGATATAAATTACAAAATTCAATTTGATGGATTCAATATGGCTGAATTATTTCATAAAGTTATCCGATTTCCATAAAAATTGATATTTGAAAGGTTTTGGGGCTGCTATTTACGTATTCCAGATCTGCATTATAAAACTCAAGATGGCGGATTTAATATGGCGGAATTATATTTAAATTGTTATTCTATTTAAATACAAATTAGCGTTGGAAAGATTTTAGGACTGCTAATTACGAATTTAGGATCTAAATTACAAAGTTCAAGATAGCGTATTCACTATAACGCAGTTATTTTGTAACGTAATTCGATTTGCATAAAAATTGGCATTAGAGGGGCTTGGAGCTGCTTACTATAAATCCAGGATTTAAATTGTAAAATTAAAGATGGGGGATTTAATATGGCCGAATAATTTGGTTACGTTATCTGATTTGCATAAAAATTGGTATTTGATAGGCTTTAAGGCTGTTAATTACAAATCTAGTATCTAACTTATAAAATTCAAGATAACACTAATATTTGATAAAGTTATGCTATATATAAGATAATAATAATTATACATATATCATGTTTTAATGTAGCTCACTTACGCGAATTAACGTTTTATAATAATTCCTACAACTAACTAAAACATGACATAACCGTTTTGGTTTTCTGTTAAATCTTACAATTTAATAGTCACTTTTATAAGTGAGAACACGCTAAGAAGTTTCACTTAGAACTTTCGTGCTTGGCACGCGTCTCTTTTTTTGGAATCGTTGGACACCAAACCATGTATTTCTGTTAACATCTTAAACTCATAACTTTCCACACTTCACTGGAGGTGATCTGAAAAACAAGCTGGCAAAATTAAATTCGTTCCAGTAATGATGTTGTAGCAAATTTTGCGTTTATATTATGGAATTTTAGAGAAAAAACATGCTATAATTTTGTTGCCGCAACAAATAGCATGCCTTAGACTTGATTTTATTCTTATATTTCTATAGGTACTTCTACTGAAGTATAGAAAATTATTGCAACAAAATGTTCGAATTTCAGATTTTTAACGGAAACACGTTTTGCGGTCCAAGAAAACCAAAATAGTTGTTTTTAAAAACGTGTGTCTGTGTGTGGGTAGGTGAGTGAGTGGGTGCATTCGTTCCCATATAGTGATTTCATGAAATTTATTCTTTGTTGCGAATTTTAGAGAATGATAGTAAATATGAAAATGATATGGATAAATATTACAAATATTAGTGTCTATTACTGTTTCATAAATTATAAAAAATGTTTTTTCCTTTTTGTTGTATGCAAATTTTAATTCCGCTTGTACGTTGTTTGTTGATATCTGAGATTTTTTTTATTTTTTTGTTACGTGGTAAAATTTATAAGCATACTTATTTATGCAGGCAGATACATGGGCTTTTCTGTAAAATCCCATCCTTGCTAGGGATTATGAAGAAGAGGGGGAGGCTTTATATAGTATTGCCTAGGGCAGTAAATAGTCTAGAGCCGTTACTGTCAATCTCCGAAACTATCTTCCTTTGTTGAAAGTTGAAAATCCATTTTTAGTATAGAAATTATACACACGTCTGATATATTGTTGTGATTATTCAGTTTATCTGCGCTTGTGGGTTTGTAATTTACCTTTCATTCACTGAAAATGTCTAAGGTCTTTCCATACTTTTACAAACACCTACGACTCTTTTAATTTAATTAATATCATATTTTTCTCTATCTCCCTCAAATTAAACTGTACGTGAAGCAAAAGAAGCACGCCTGTTTTTAATTTAGCAAATTTACTTTAATAAATCAACAGATAATTTTAAGCAGATGTTTTTTTTTTAAATAATTGTTCTTCCGGATCAGCTATAATAGCTATACACAGAAATGTTCACATTGATTACACTTTTCACAATATTAACGTAAGAAGATGTAGGAAAATACTTTTTTTAATATAGATCCTGGATTCGTAATTAGCAGCCCAAAAATTCTACGAATACCTCTTTGTATGCAAACTGGATAATGTTATGAAATAACATTTGCTATATTGAATCCGCCATCTTGAATAGTATAATTTAGATTCTGAATTCGTAGTAAGCAGGCCCAAAACTCCTCAAATGCTACATTTAGTGCAAATCAAATAACGTTATTAAATAAGTCCGCCATTTTGAACCCGCCGTCTTGAATTTTATAATGTAGATCTTGCAACCGTAATTAGCAGCCCCAAAATCGTTTGAATACCAATTTTAATGCAAATCGTGTAACGTTATGAAATAGTTTCTTCATATTGAATCCGCCATTTTGAATTATATATTTTAGATTTTGGATTCGTAATAAGCAGCTTCAAACCCCTCGAATACCAATTTGTATGCAAATTTCATAAAGTTACGAGATAACTTCACCATATTGAATCCGCCATATTGAATTTTATAATGTAGATCTTGGATTCGTAATTAGCAGCCCCAAAATCTTTCGAATACCAATTATAAAGCACATCGGATAACGGTATGAAATACTTTCGTCATATTAAATCAGTCCTCTTGAATTTTATAATTTAGCTTTTGGATTCGTAATTAGCAGCTCCAAAACCCCTTGAATACCAATTTGCATGCAAATTTCATAAAATTACGAAATAATTTCGCCATCTTGAATTCTATAATTGAAAATCAAAATTTCTAATTATCACCCCCCCCCCCCCCCCGCCAACCTGTTGAATACCAATTTTTATGCAAATCTGATAACGTTATATAATAAGTTTTCAATTTTAAATTCGCCATCTTAATACAGTGCCTACGCCTTGGGGTTGGAGCAAGCGGACGAATGGGTGCCGTTTCAGATCTCTTGGTGAGAGTGTATAGATGTTAATTTCAATTACTTTAAATAGCGCGAGAATATTTTAAACAGTATGGGAAAGTACCAGCGACGCGTTTCGCTCATTTTTTGATATACCACAATTTAACCATATTCCGACCATCTCTTCTAAAATCATGAAAAACCGAACACTACTGACTAAAATTTGAAATAACTGACATACTTTCACTAAACGTTAAATTAAATTATTACCAATATTGGAAAATTGTACAGCATCTCATACATATATAGCTTAAAAACATATAAGCAACTCGTATCTATTGGCCGTTTTAAAAAGGGTTGCTTGCTGCGGCATGTTCCTAAATGGAAAAACGCTACTACGTCTTATTTTATACCATAAATCCTGCTAACACAATAGAAAAAGAACTAGTGAAACCCCCTGCAAACGAATTTGCAATGAGTGAAGAGAGAGTATGTAGTTCCAAAAACTGACACCGGGAAGAAAAATATGACTCTGCAAGCGGCAAGCGTTCATATGTGTTCGTTTAAATTGGGGCTTTGTTAATTTTTTTAAGATTTAAGATTTTTATGCACATCTAAACAGTAATGACTTTTATTTAAAACAAAAAATAATAAACTCGGATTAATACAACTCTTAAAGTAGATGTAGAAAGTAACGGCTACACGTTTTTAATGTACACTAGTGGGACCCCTCGCAAAATAATTTGTAACTTACAACATTTATTTGTAGACAATGCTTAACGTGTGGTACGTGTAACCTCTATTTTTGAAAATCGACATCGAGAAGAAACAGATGGCGGTGCAAGTGGCAAGCGTAAGTCTATATGTGTTCGTTTAAATTGGGGCTTTGCTATAATTTTTTATTTTTTTAATCAGAATTTTTGTGCACGTCTACTGTAATAGTTTTTATTAAAAAATTATCAAAATCGGCTTTGTAGAACTCTAGGAATAGATGTCGAAAGAAATGGCTACACGTTTTAAATATAGAAATAAAAAGAATTACCTAATGTTTTACTTTTCAATCAGCTAAAGTTGCAGTTAAAGTTTTTAAGACGTTATTGACATTTTCTTACGCAAATAATATGTGCATACATATAATAATACAAAATTTGTAATACTTTAATGTAAAAAATTATGTTTTTGAATGGTAGAGCGAAGCTTCACCATCATTTTAACAGTTTATTCCGGTAAAATGCAGATTTTCAGTACCTGGTTATCATTATCACAATACTTGTCAGGACGCAGAGGTTATGCATTTTTAACATTCCCTTTTCGATGTCAAACTCCTCCAAGCCGTGCTGCTGTCGACTTGGTCGAATTCGACTCACCTTTCCTTAAATCTGTTGGGATATAAATTATTCGTCTTCACATAACGATATAACCTTCAAAGCCTTGTAGCTTATCTTGAAATTGTTACTATGCTATAAAAAATATAAGGGTCTCATCACAACCCTAATCGCTGCATTTTTTGCAAGTATTCAAATTTTAAATCGACTAATTCATTAATTCAAAAACGATGGTACGTTGTATGACACAATATTTACAATTATCGTACAGTGCATTACGGCGAAGTAGCGTGAAACATTTCCAAAAAATACAAATTTTTTGAAACTTCATGACACAGTTATGAAATTTTGTGAGCACGTAACACTGGTATATTTTTACAAAAATTAAAGAGATTTTATAAAGGTACCATTCCCCTTTCGTAACAAAACTGGAGTAAAAATGAGGAAAGTACTTTGTCTGGACTTTTCTATACCTGAAAATACTTTAATTTTATATTTTAAAGCATTTTATTAATACTAACTGACTAAGAAAAATAACAAAACCACACACAACATTAACATACAAATAAACACATGTGTAAATGGCTTTGAGTCAATGTGCATGAAGGGTGGCATAAGCTTCAGGAGCGTAGTGGTTTAAAGGCCAAAAGCCCCACTACCTCCTACTACACAAGCGAAGAGCCTACCCGAAGACACCTTCGGGTACATGAGGATAGATTATGATGATGATAATACAAACTTCTAGCCTCACCAGTTACTACATTTTGGATCAGAATACATACACTTGAAACGATTGGCTCACGACCATAAGATAAACAGCCAGCTATTTCTCCGCCCGGAATTGAAATAGAAAATTAATTTTTTAAGAAAATAATGAAAAAATTAAAAAACATGTAAAACTAACGGACTTGCTTTAGATTAAGAGTCTAGATCTGCACCCTAAGCGTGGGCGATATACCTATCGGTATTTTTCAATATCAATATATGGATATCATGATATTCTCATATTTCGATTTATTGATATAACAATATCAAAAACATGTCGAATATCTATATCTGAAGTCGGTTGGATGGAGCATTCGCATAGTACCAAAAGGTTTAATACTGTATATATATGACGCTCAAGATAATTTGCAAAGGATACCATGAACTACACCGCTTACACAGCAGACAAAATTATGCAATTTTTTTGAAAATTTATTTATATTAGGACAACCGCTTTAACACTTTACTTTTGTTGTATTTCGATATATCCATGTTTCGCTATTTGAATACATCGTTATATGGACGGGGGACGCGACTGTTTAAAATAGAATGAAATTTTAAAACCCATTCCTATTTGTACAGAGCCATGTTTTAGCCCTAATATAACAGTTTATTAGTATCTCATCACATTGATTCTCTGGTAAGGAAAATAATTTTACTTAAACATAATATTTGGGTCTTCTTAGTTTGGCCGTCGCGAAACCGCCGATGCGTCTCCAGCGCTGCCTGAGATCCCGCGATTAAAATCATAAAGTTGAGAAGTTACTGCACACAATAGGTCTTTAGGGGCTTATACGGAGCTTTCGTGTTCTTCCCCAGTTCCTGTTTCATACGAATGCATACAACCAAACTCTACGAGAATAAATCATTATGCTTCTAACGCTAACTCGAAAATGGTAAGTTAACGAATCCCTACCATCTTTAATACCTACTGCATTAAACTTTGCATTGTTAAGCTTTTTCATAAATAGTCATTTTCTTTAAAACTTTAATAAAGGAAGCTCAATGATCCACTCTTCAGATGTTATATGTAAGGTATGTAATAAGTAATGACTGCTAAAGCTCTGTCACATAACCCAAACCACATTTCTCATCGTTTTTATGATATTCCAACAATATAAACAGACGTATATGGACGTGTGAAATAATCCGCAAAAGAATTTTTATTAGCAAAAACAGGTTTTTAGTTGTATTAGCGGTATGTAAATCTATTGTAATTGTGTAGAAAATTTCTCCACAAGATTTTGATGGCCGTTTATGTTTTAATGTGTTTGTGAGGCTTGATATCTCAATATTTCGAATTGATTGTGTGGTAGGCACATGGTGAAACATTATTAATAAATATTTAATTATTAAAAAATTAATAGATTATTAATAAAATAAAACTCTTGGTAATTGTTTCACAATTTGTTGGTTTTTATTTTCTCGACTTAAGTTTCAACCATCACGGTCATCATCAGGAGTTTACAAATCAAACTAATGCTAAAACTTAAAGATGTACAATACTACCCTATCCATTTCCGGAATTTTGCGTCGCCGCCCTTACTCTAAGTGTTAACACATGTGTTTTTATGCTTTTTATATTGTAGGTCAAGGAGGGGTGAATTGCCTAAATCGGTGTGGTCGTTAACTATATTTTTATTGTTATTTATTGCCTTTCTAATTTCTAAATTTTCCAATTTATTTAAACGTTTGCCCTTGACCTAGAAAATGGGTAAACTAGCCGTGCATACAGTTCCCACTCCTAAAAATTGTACTTAAGTGGTAACCATTCTACGAGTCTCGTTTAGAATTTTTGATGCAATAAGTTACTAAAGATTGTCTTCTCGAGCGGCTGGTAACAAAAATTTGCGCAAACACAAACCGTCAATATGTCAAATTCTCAAAGGTAGTGAAGTATTTTTTTATAGATATATACGAGGACGGTTTGAAATGTTTTGAGCTTGTACATGAAGATGACGTTACTCGTCAAAACCATTCTTGTACTACAATCGAACATGCTTTGGAAGATACCTGTAAAAATTTCAGCCATTTTGGACGGTCAGTTGTTTTTTGGCAGTCGTTGGTATCAGTCGATGTGTATGTTTTTGTAAAAATTACCAAATTCGAATATTTGTGCTGTGATTAAGTTCTTGCATTTGAAAGGCTCTTAGGCTTTTAATGTGCTCCGAAAAAGGCGAAGAGGGTTTCATCGGCCGGGAAAGTAATAGCGACTGTTTTTGGGATAGTCAGGGAACTCTGTTCATCGACTATCTTGCAAAAGGTAAAACAATAACAGGGCAGTTCTACGCTTCGTTGCTGGACAAGTTGAAAGTAGCAATTGCCAAAAAAACGGCCCCATTTGCAGCGGAAAAAGGTGCTCTTCCACCAGGACAACGCACCGGTGCACACTTCAACGGTCGCCATGGGCAAAATTCACGAATTAAAGTTTTAATTGATTGACCACCCAGCGTATTCTCCAGATCTGGCCCCATACGACTATTTCCTGTTTCCTTATCTCAAAGTTTGTCTCTGAGGACAGAGATTTTCGTCGAACGAGGAAGTCATAGCTACCGTAGACGCCTCTTTTGCTCAGCAAGACGCCAACTACTATTTGGACAGGTTAAAGAGGTTGGAGCATCGCTGGAAAAAGTGTATCGACTTAGAAGGAGACTATGTTGAAAAATAAAACTAAATTTGACAGAAAAAATACTTGTTTCTATGTTAGGCTCAAAACATTTCAGACCGCCCTCGTATATATATATATATATATATATATATATATATATATATATATATATATATATATATATATATATATATATATATATATATATATATATATATATATATATATATATATATATATATATATATATATATATATATATATATATATATATATATATATATATATATATATATATATATATATATATATATATATATATATATATATATATATATATATATATATATATATATATATATATATATATATATATATATATATATATATATATATATATATATATATATATATATATATATATATATATATATATATATATATATATATATATATATATATATATATATATATATATATATATATATATATATATATATATATATTATGCGCAGTTAACTATTACTAGCTGAACCCGCAGTCTTAGCCTCACGTCTTTTTGTAACTTCTTGTTAAAAAGTAATAAACAAGCTGTGTTGGAATGCAATACATGTAGCGAATGCATACCGCAGTATTGTATATTCTGAATTACAGCAGCTGAACAAAACATACCTAAACTACTAAGTAATCATGCGAATGTTTATTCTTTTGAAGTAACATCCCGATCCAGCGTGAACGACATCAAATAACGTTTAAAATAAATGCACTCACGTTTGTTTCAAATTGGTCCCGCTCATCGGTGTATTAATTTTATTTTTGGCATTTAAAACTCTTGGAACTGTAGGAATGAATGTCTGTTAGAGATCTCCATTTATGGTAATTGTGTATTGTAGGTTCGGCTAAATTAGTTTTAGGTGTATTAATTTTATTTTTGGCATTTAAAACTCTTGGAACTGTAGGAATGAATGTCTGTTAGAGATCTCCATTTATGGTAATTGTGTATTGTAGGTTCGGCTAAATTAGTTTTAGGTATTTGAAATGTCTTTTTAAACTATAAATGGTAATTTAGTGCCAGAGGGTAATAATATAATTGTAGATAATTAAACAATATTTCCAAATATTTGCTTTTTAGAATTTTCAGCTGCATTTTGCAGTAACAAATAATCTTTAAAGTAAACAAACCTACATTTCTTTAAAATTATTTCCGTTCATTAACGTTTTAAATTTTAATTTTGACATTTGAAACTTTTCTAACAGTATAAATGTCTGTTTTGTCCTTAGTATTTTACTCTTTAAACATTATACAGACATACAATTCGAGGTTAATCTAATTTTCAATTGTATGCTAAAATTACGCTACGCTACTACTTTGTTAATGCTAATGTTTGTGTAATAGCGACGTTGTTTAAAGTCTTTTTACTGTTCATTCTGTTCTAAAATTTTTGGATATTAATTTCAAAATTTAAAAAAAGAAAAAAAAATGAAAATCGAATTTGTTTGATAAATGTATTTATGTTTTTATGATGTAAATAGGCATTTTTCAAATTATATTTTAAGTATTTTCTGAAAAAGTAATTTATAGGTTTATTCATTATTAATCTTTATTTTCTAGTTTCCTTGTCTACATCAACTTCAAGTTATTATTTTTGGTTTCCTATTTTAGCAACTGTTTTTTACTATCCTATGCTGCTTATAACAAAGTATAACAAAGTATTGATGACATTCCAGTTTTCTATTTCGAGTTTTTGAAGAAAATGTGTTTGACTCCCAGAAAATAAAAGAAAAATGGTGTAGGTGGGTGCGTAGGTGGTTGAATGTTGTTATATCGTTATATCTCCTGGTTTAATATTGATGAGCTATAGAACCTAGTGATAATATATTAATCAACAAAGCTGGAAATTTGCTGAAAATTGGTTTTGGACGCAATGCTATAAAGTATAAAATATATTTTGTGTAGACTGTATTGCTCGTCATTAGTAATGTTATAATTTTATATAGTTTACTATTTATGAAAGTTCTTTCTTCAAAATTTGAACTTTTGCTTATAAAAGGCTAAGACAAGTATTGGTGGGAGTGCGCGTGGTGCAATTTTATAGTCACTGTCTTTGCGGAAACGCTGATAAGCAACAATTTCGAAAATATGGAAAGTTTAGACGATTTACTTGGCCCGTTTTCTTATTTATTTTTCTTATTGTTATGTATACAGGGTGGGGCAGTTGTCTGTATATTTGATCCCAATTGCGTTAATATAACAAATAGAAAAAAATGTTTCAAACGGAAGTTGCAGAATAGAACGGGCTCTACATATTGACGCCTTCGGTTGTTTTCTTCCTTCAACTGTTTCAACGCAGCGATGCTTATTTGTTTTTTATAGCACGCTATATGTTTTTATCGCTATCTTATACAAAATGTATTTCTTTTTTCAACGACATTAATTTTTAAATACCTTACATTATGATTTTTATGAGAAAAAGGCAAAAAAAACATTACGTTGCAGTAGGCAATGAACAGCTATGTACAATCGCACTTTGACATATAAATTGTAAAAAAATGGCAAATCCACATGAATTAAATATTTCAACATATTACCTGACATTTATACTTGTACACAGAGTGTTTGAATCATTATACTGTTTTTCTAACGTAATGTATAAAAATAAAATTTTAACACTAATTATAAGCTTTGATTTAAAACTGCCTGTATTGTACATAAGTAAAATTACAGATGAACAAATACATTTTTGTTTTGGCTGCCGTGGAAGAAACCCCCTTGCAAGTCAACGTCAAATAGCAAGGATACTAAATATTAGTCAACGTAAACTAGGAAATTACCATGCGTATCACATCTCCCTCAATCAAGAATTACACCGAGAGGATTGTCAAAAGCGAATAACTTTTTGTGACTGGATAGTAAATCAAATGTGACAGGACTATTTTTCAAAAAACATATTTTTTTTTGGAAGAGACTACATTCATAAGCCGCGGAAAAGTAAATAGGCATAACATGCACTATTATACTCTACTGAAAACACCAGCTAAATGCGAGAAATAAATATAATCAGCGTTTAAAGACATTAAATGTTTGGAAAGGTGTAGTTGGAGACTACGTTATTGGCCCCAAGTTTTCTGAAGGAACTTCACGAGAAGTCGCATATTTACAGTTTCTACAGAATAAACTGAACTTTTGATGGAAGACTTCAAGTTTGAGTTACGACGTTCGATTATCTTCCAGCATGACTGTGCATCCTTTTATAGAAAAAAGAATATTTAAACCAAGCTTTTCATTTGGTTTGTGGATAGAGAAAGGCGGTACAGTCGCGTGGCCACTAAGATCAGCGACTTAACCCCCATGGACTTCTTCCTATAGGGTTACGTCAAAAATTCTGTTTCTACTATTCCTACAACATCAGAGGACATGAAAGAGAGAATAATGGCATCATACAACAGCAATACTTCTGAAATGCTTAGGAATGAACGTAAAAATTTTACTCGACCAATTCATAAATGTATTGCTGAGGAAGTACGAACATTTGAACATTTAACTTAAATTATTCTCTCTAATTTACGTTTAGTTCAATTTGTCATAAATTTAGTTTCTCTGTTGCGTATGTAATAAAAGTTTTATAGTAATAATATAAACAGATTTTTTTGGTATTGAACTTTACACCGAATAAATAGGCACAATAATTTTAAAACCCTGTGTATAAATAAAAAAATGTATTTATTACGATCAAAACAATTTAACTTATCTAGATTTGCAGTTGCATTTTTCTACAGTTTGTGTCAAAGTGCGAATCTACATATCTGTTCATGGCCTACTGCAACGTAATGGTTTTTTTTTTCATAAAAATTGTAATGCAAGGTATTTAAGAATTGACATCGTTGAAATAGTTATTTAAGTATCAAGGAATGTAAGGACGTAATAACATCCGAGGTAGGCGAATACGAGCTGAGGCGGAGCCGAAGCTTGTCGCCTGCCGAGGATGTTATTAGTCGATACATTCCGTGTTACTTATTAAATTTTTCACGCTACCGGCAATGTAAGTAGGCCTACAGGTAGAAATTTAATCATATTTTTAAATGTTCGTTTAGACAGCTGTCATCGGAATTATTTTTTAAAAGCTCCATTATTCTAAGTTGTCTGTGTTTGTTACCATATCAACGAACAGTTAAAATCAACATTATTTTCCTAGGAACGTAAGTGACACTATTAAGTTCCGTCGTCAAGGGTAACTAGTACACGAATGTTATCAGCCATTTACGATCCCTGTAGCTATGGATGTAAGGCCTACTTACACTGCCGGTAGCGTGAAAAGTTAATTAAATTCTCTATAAGATAGCGATAAAAACCATATAGCCATAAAAAAAATGAACATCGCTGCGTTGAAGCAGTTGAGGGTAGAGAACAATTAGTTTTTAGATATTTTGTGTATGTACCCATGTGTAGACACTTTTCTTGAAAATTCCTGGTTTTTAAATTTTTATATGCTTTTTAGACAGATATAAAAAGCTAAATAAAGAAAAATTCGGAGGAGTAGTATACAAATAACAAAATAAATTATTGAAAAATGAATAAATACCGGCAACGTTATATTTGCTGCGTGTAAATATACACTCGAGTAAAAGCAATGGCCGCGCCACCTTTCACCTAAATTTTACTGAGATGGGACAAGCGTAATAATTAACTAGCCGTAGATTTAACCTTCATCTCTCTCCAGAGACGTTTTTGGTACTGAAGCTGTCCCGGTTCCTGCTGTCAGTAAACGTTTAGCCTGATGGAAATTATCGGTAAACCTGAAAGCACTGTGTGCCTAGTCTGATGTGGAAATGACAGCTATCGGCAGATTATGCTACAGTAATCTAAAGAAAGGTTGCAATCCAATTTAGATTATCTTTATCTAAAACTATAGAGGCTCACTGTACAAAAGAATTGAGCTTTATATAATGGAAGCGTAAATATGAGGGTCCTAGTAGTCCCTCGTTACTAAACATTGAGACAGATGGAAGAGATCTGAATTTAGTGTATAAATTGTGAAATATTTATCGTATTACACTTCTTATATATGCTTACGAAAAGTTGGGTTAAAGAATTAGGAATTGACAAGTCGTAAGGATACAAAACGTTCTGTGTGTTTCAAGGAGCAACATGTTCTGCAACGGTAATACGAGACTCATATAATGGTCAAGTTCTTGGTACATATATTTAAACAGGCATACTTATGTAGTCTACTCTTTTGTCAAGCTTGTGATAGGAAAATAAAAGGAACCTATTGTATTGTATGAGGATGTAATACCATCAATCGCCCACGTCTCAAAAATGTTGTGTCTCTGTCAACGGCAATATTAAATTTTTTGTACTGTATTTTGTTTAGTAGTACGTGTAACAACAATGGATTTTCAACCTTCCAAATTATAAAAATTAAAAATAATAGTATATTATTATATGAGCGATTATGACTGCCATTATTCACGAAGGTGATGTTTGAGCCCACGAGCCGCAGGCGAGTGGCGCAAATCAACCGAGTGAATAATGGCCATAATCGCGAATGTGATACTATGCTTTTTCTACACCTATTAAACTAATAAATTTGACTCGTTTTAGTGGCTGAATTATTGGTTTGCACAGATTGTAAAACGTAAACAAGCAATATGGCGATACACTTGGCTGTGACGCGAGTCGATTGTCAGCCGCAGAAAGAGTTGATCGCGGGCGATTTAAAATATCATCCAATCAGCGAAACAGTGATTTTTGAATTTGTGCTTGTGCTTGGACGGATACAGTGAATTATGAATCCATAATTCACTACAGTGAATTATAGGTACGATTTTTCACGAAATAGATGCTAATAATTGTTATATAATTAAATAGGTGTAGAAAAAATAAGTAATCAGGCCAGACCGAAAATGCATTTAGTGAAAACCACAAAGAGTAGATCTAAAAAAGGCATTTTATGAAAAAAAATTATTGTTAATTTTGTTGTAACAATTAGATAATCAGTGTTAAAAAAACAAATAGTTATTTATGTATCTAGTGCGCGAAATTATACTTTGGTGCTTGAGAATGAAAGACCAAAGAAATTGCGCGCACGAGTTGCATACAACATTATTATTCTGCAGACTTGCTGAAATAATAAAAAAAATTAAGTAAAATCATAATAAAATACAAAAATACAGATTTATTCTATCGCAATCTAGTCTGTTTCATTGTTACTACGGAAACAAAATGTAACAAATATTGATATTTGTCAGTTGTTTAGGAAAAAATAATAAGTTTGGTCGGCGTCTTTTTTAAAAAAGAAGGTTAGCATTGTCGTCATGCACGAAATATTTTTCGCTCCAGTGCATTTTTCTCCTTTCCAGAATATCAATCCTATAGTTGAGTTCTCTCTGCATTCCATCTGTCTTCTTTGGTCTTCAACTGTGGTGTTACTTTTCGTATTTCTAATAGCAATTTCTTCATCAATGCTTTGATTTCATCCATGTTTCTTTTTCTATCTAACGTTTCTCACAATTTCTTTTTTCTTCTCTTTCTTTTTTGCGCTCGTTTTTTTTTCTTCTCTTTCTTTTCGCTGTTGCTTATTCTTTTTTGTTAGGTTTCTTCTCTTTCTCTTTCTCTGTTCCGGCATTTGGAGATTTTCTAATTTTCTAAGGCGTTATAACTCTATTCTGAATATGCCGCGGGTTCATGAATTCTAGTTAATCAAAATAAAATTTAAAAAAATCTGATATATCACGAAACATTTTTGAATGTAACATGTTTTTAAGAACGCTCTTTGTTCTGTTGACCTAAAAAATGCACCTTATAAATTTAGTCGTGACTTTCGGAAACATCCTTATAATTTGATTTACCTATCACTGATGAGCAATTTAGCTTAAACAAGAACGTTTTATCGTCCCCGTTTATTGAATAAAAAGCTTCTTCTCTTCTTCTTCCTCTTGTTATAGGCCCAATGGCCTGTTTAATACCCGCAACTAGTGCGGGTTCTGTGAGCCCTCTTTGCACGTATGCCGGTCAGGAGGCTGACCTTACCCGTCGAAAGGGGAAGAAGTTCCACTAAATGGTTTACGATTGCCAAAGATGTTAGTATGACACCCGGGACCGACGGCTTAACGTGCCCTCCGAAGCACGATTGGTTGCAGATATACCCCTATATTGGTCACCCATCCGAGTGGGGACCAGAGCGGAGAGTGCATAACTTTGAATACCGTATGACCGGCATCCGCAGTTCTCCGCCATGCAACCAACGAATAAAAAGCGTTAGAAAAAAGTAAAATATTTGACTGATACATAATGGAAGTTTCAAATAGCACATAATCGATCTATTTCATAATATTATTAAATATCTAGACACAACTTTCACCTGCACCCGAAATCCGAGTAGTTTGGAAAAAGGTTTAAAACCCATGGCATAACGAGGTCGAAGGAATGATGGTATACTTTGTATACGTAAATTATATTCGGTAATCGTACGTAGGACACTAACTTTTAATGTATTAACTAATTTCCTTATTTGTTGGTCCTCTAAATAGTTTTTCACAGCTTACAGAACTGTCAAAAAAGAAATATTTACTTCCACCATAAATAACAACACGGTATGTTTCGTTTTAGTTATTGTGTTATATCTACCATAAGAACTACACCTTATTTTATGCATTATCTATCTAGTACTTAATTCGTACGAATAATAAGATTTTATGTAGATACTTAAACATAATACTGATTTCGTTAGAACCGACAAACATTGCGTTAGCTTTAGTGGCAAATAACTGTGAAAATTGTTTGGACTATGGGCTTGAATAAAGATATAAAATGTTAATACGCATCAGCACAGGTAGCGCCTCCTTCAATTTCCGCAGCGTTATAAAACCGATATTTAAATTTGGCCCACGCACGACTAACCGTAACCCACGCCACATCAACCACGTACAGAATTTAACCGAATAGTAATATTACAGGTGAATAAAAATTTTGTGTCAGACCCTGCATATACGAAATAGTAGGTAGGTATAACTTGAATTTTATTTATTAATGCAACAGATGCATTTGAATTTATAAGACATCTACGTGATATCTAAAAAATGTTAAAATTTGTCAAATAACAAGATGTGGCGCTGTAATGCCTGTAACGTTAACACATAGTTTATTACTTTATTAGACATAAAGATGGATTATGGTATGATGCTTGGAGTTGTTCGTCATATCTGTCAAAATTGTTGTTTCGTAAATTGGAAAAGTTAAAAAAAACTGTTGTGGGCAATAGAGCACCTTCCTTTGAGAACATTAAGATCTTTAGGTTAGTGGATATACATTTAAAGACCTTACCGATAATGGGAAATTCAAACATCTAAAGCGTGCAAGAGGTGCTCAAAGCAGATATTAGATTATTATCATACTGGATGACCATAAGCTATGAAGTAATAGATCTGCTAATTTTAATACTCATTATATCAACAAAAAAAACAGCGTAAATTTAAGTTGTTTACTAAAAAAAACAGTTTTATTTGTTTTTTCAATACATTTATTTTATACGGTCATCAGCAATTTTTTTAATATAAGTGTATTTAAATTCCTTCTGTTGAAGACTTCAGTGTCATGAATATAATTAAAACTGTTATACATTATACAATATTTTGGATAATATCCTAACTGGTACCAACAAAGGCCAACTAACCGCTGTTGTTTTGTTGGATTTTTCAAAAGCTTTCGGTACCTTAAATTATCCAATTTTGTTAGCTATACTTCATTATATCGGCATTGGTAACCATGCAACTTTATTATTGAGAAATTATTTGTCAAATAGAGAGTCAAGTGGTTCAACTTTCAAAACAAATATCATATATTTGTAACGTTTATGGTGGTGTACCCCAAGGTTATATTCTGGACCCATTACTTTATACTGTGTACACCTCAAATTTAGGCAGTGTCTGTAAATCATGCCGCTATCATTTGTATGCGGATGACACACAAGTGTATTATTCATTTGGTCCTGCTGACATTGCTGTGTACAGTTCGCCGAGTATTAGATTTGTAAGAAAACAAGCAGCGGGAATTTGAATTTGCGACAGTCTGTTCAATTGGTTTCCGTACCGTAATTCTACCTATAGAAGCAGCGACTACCTACACCACCAAATCAAAGTAAGCGCGGGGCGCGTCGCCTATCGGTGGATTACAAATTCCGCTTCGGATGTCGGACAAAAATGGCTATAATAGCTTTATTTGAGAAGTTATCAAAAATATGCAAAAAATAAAAAAAATATAGGTTTTAACTAGAGCTAATTGATAGGAGTAGTTGAAATCACGTAAATGCCGGAAAACGCGCTGTTGATTTTAAAGAGTATTGTTTTTTCTTAATTTGTCGATTTAACTTAAGTTCTTTTATCAGATTCCGTGTTCAAATTTTCAAAATTTTGTTATGAAAAGAAATACGTCTAACTTCCGTTTCCGGTTTTGAATTTTTCGGAAACGCTTAACTAGAACTACAATTTTCGATACATTTCTTTACTTAAAATTTCATGAAAATCGGTCCAGTACTTTTGCCTGTAGAGGCGTCACCCATACACTCACCCACCAACAGACATTTTTAAACCATTTTTTTGGGTTCTTGAACCCCAAAATGTGTATTTCTTTTAAAAATCTAGATTTCGAAAACTTGTATAATAATAGTTTAATAATTCACTACTGCCAGTTTAAAACCACATCAGTTGTCGTTTTTGAAAAATCATGTTTAATACACCATCGTAAGCGAAAAGAAAATGCGCTTTATATGCTAAAAACGCAATAAGTCTGCATACAACGTGTTAAAATAAAAATAAAACAGATAAAATATAAATATGACCATATAACAAAGAAAACGGATTTGTTAGTTTGTATTTTCAAAGACAAAAGTAAGTATACTTATGGCTATAGGGTTCAAAGTATATAAATTTTTACTTTCTCATACCTTCGGTATAGGGAAGTATTGATTTAATGAAAATTTTCAAAATATATATTTTAACGGAAATACACGTTCAAGGAACCCAAAAATGTGGTTTTTAAAAAAGTCTTCTGTGTGCGGGTGGGTGGATGTCTACGTGGTGGGTGTGTGTGACGCTTCTACAGGCGAAAGTACTATACCGATTTTGATGAAGTTTTAAATCAAGAGGTATATTAAAAAATTGTAGTTCTAGTGCAGCGTTTAAAAAAATCCGTACCCGGAAACGGAAGTTAGACATGTTTTTGTGGTAGCGTTTTTTTCCAAAACCAAATTTTAGAAATTTAACTTAAGGCAAATTAAAAACTTTTTACGAATTCTCTAAACTTTAACGCCCATTTACTCAAAAAGTAGTCTGATCGGAATCAGCTACCACTTGTTTGAGAGCCCTTCGTGGGTAGTATACGATGAAATAAAACTAATTTTGAAAATTCGAAAACGAACCCAATGGCTCTGCTTCAAAATTTTAAAAATTTTCAAAATTACCTTCAAAAACTGTCTACGCTATTTTTTTAAACTGCCTGATCCGATAGAACTTGCGATAAACTACAAATATGTTTTTCATTAATCTTCCAAATTTTACAAATAAACCTAATACAGCCATTTTGCCCGACATCTCAAGCGGAACTTGTAATTCGACGAAGCGCGGCGGGGGCTTACCTTTCTTTCATGCAGGTAGTCGCTGCTTCTATGGGAAACCAATTGAACAGGCTACTGCAAATTTAAATTTCCGCTGCTTGTTTTCTTGGAAATCTAATACTCGGTGAACT
This sequence comes from Ctenicera cuprea, assembly GCA_958336395.1. Classification (NCBI taxonomy): domain Eukaryota; kingdom Metazoa; phylum Arthropoda; class Insecta; order Coleoptera; family Elateridae; genus Ctenicera; species Ctenicera cuprea. The sequence goes on along the minus strand of OY284491.1, from coordinate 40,909,117 downwards.
GTGCAACATTATAATTGTTAAAAGTTACACGTTTGCAAATACGGTAAGTATTTATATTTACTATGGGAAAGTCCACTCGAAGTCCACACTTCAGCTTTTTGTTTCATGAAAAGCGTGTAAATGTTGTTACGTGTTGTATACGATATTCCCGTTTGTAACAATGTATATTCACTTATCCGGTTTTCAAACAAAATCAAAGTTTACATATACGAGTACATATACATTTGTGTTTGATAAAAAACAGGTAAGTAAACAGATTTGTAATTGTAAATAAATAATAACCGTTCTGCATTGTTATATTAAATAAATGGAAATATAATACGTTTTAATCTATTTTAATTTTTTTTATTATTTGTAGTTTGTCATAGGTATTAAAGAAAAGCTAAAAATCAGCTACGTCAGTACTGCAAACCAGATTGTACAAACCGTTGTTTACATTAACTTCACTCCATAGCATTATGTATTAAACAGACACAAAACGATAAAACCTACAACGAGAATTAGAAAAATTATTGAATTGGTTTTGTCAATATAATTTTTTTATGCCGTTTCCGACAAGATAATTAATGACATTTGATCGCCATGTTTATCATATATTCTCAAAAGTGTATCCTTTTGTTTAAGCAGACTGTCTCCTCATAATCGAGCATAGAGAAGCTTGGCTAATTGAACCCAATTTGCGGACTACAGGAATGTGTACAATGTTATGTCACAATTACGTGAAAATTTATGCTACTGCAAATAGGAACAAACTGGCTGTCCCACCAAGATTACCAGATGGCCTTGCATACTTCTTTTGTACTTGTACCCAGCATTCCTTTACTATTCCTAATCTCCCATCTCCTTCTCTTTAGCATTCCTTTTATTACATTTTTATTTTCTAGAAACGAAGTTTAATGATTACTAAACATTATATCTATGTATATGTATTGAGTATACATGAAATACTTTTTACTTCAACAATATTGTTGAAGTGAAAAGTATTTTATTTATACTCAATTGATAAGCATTTTTTGTTTATGCAAAACTAACCAAAACAATCCTGTTTGTTTTTCTTGGAGCAACAAAAAATGTATCTTTAAACATTTCATGTTTAATTTGAAGCTTAATAGACATTAATGCGCTTATTTACTAAGCTATGTCATACCAGTGGCGGTTTCTCCATTGGGTCAAATGGTCATTGACCTCCCAATGAAATAAGAAAAAATAAATAATTACTTTTTGTTTACGTACATATTATACACTATAATATTTAAAAACTACTTTATAGTTAACTTTCGTATGAGAGTTCTATACGAGAACGTTTATTAAAGAGCTGCCGTAGGATCTGAAAACGTTGGAATGTTTGAGTATTTCGCGCACATTAAACGAATCTATGCGAGGGTCATTTGGCTGTCAGTCCCCAATTCAGCTATACGCCACCGAATAAAACCTCTTCTCTCTTTATGACGTTTTTTTCCTTAATGGGTTCGTCGTCTTTAGCCTCCATCTTTCACGGTCCTCCCAGTCTCACTGTTGAAGATCTCTTTCCACCATTCTGTTTGTTACATGGGTTTTCCATTTGTAGCATGGGCGACCTCTTTATCTTTTTCCCCTAGTCGACCATTTGAATATGTTTTTGGGCCACCTGTGTTCTTGCATCCGTTCGAAATGTCCGTACCAACGAAGGGTTCTATTTTCTGTAATGGATGAAGTAATTCCCATTTCTTTCCATATCTCTTCTGTTCTCCATCTCTCTCGTTTCGTAATTTGTAGACATCTTCTGAAAAAGTCCAATTCGACTGTCTTATTTTGTTTCTCAAGCTCTCTGTTACTGGGAAGACTTCTCCCCCATACAAGGTGATACTTTCGATTATACTATGAAATATATTTTTCTTGGTTTCTTTTCTTATGTTATTGTTCCATAGAACTCCATGTAGTGTTCTAGTTGCCGCTTTTCTTTGTCTGACCCTGTTGTTTACATCTTTTTCTATTGACCCATTAACTGAGATAATTGAGCCTAAGTATTTATAGGTTTGACAGTGTCGAATGGTCTCGTCTCCGATATGTATGTCTTGTTGTTCTCCGACTATACACATATATTCTGTCTTGTTGATGTTAATTTTCAGTCCATAATTCATTAATTCGTTCTTTAGTGTTTCAATCATGAATGTCATATTTTCTGTGTTTTTTGTAAAAATTATTTGGTCGTCAGCAAAAAGTAAATGTTTTAGTTCTCTGTCTTCTATAATAATTCCCCTTCCTTCGCATTTTTGTTCCCAACTTTCAACCATTTTATCAATGTATATATTAAATAAGAGCGGAGATAGTGTGCAGTCCTGTTTTAAACCTTTTGTTATTTCGAGGTTTTGAGTAAACCTATTTGCTATTTTTATTGTCCCTGTTGTATGTGTATAAAGTTGTTTTACTACTCCAATCCATTTTTCTTTTATTTCTAGTCTTTCTATCGCTGGCCATATTTCTGATCTGGGTACACTATCATATGCTTTCTCTAAGTCTATATGTGCTACATGCATCTCGATGTTTTTGGCTTTATTTTTTTTTATTAGATGCCTGAGGGAAGATATATTATCTAAACATGATCTATTGGATCGAAAGCCGCTCTGCTCTTCTGCTACTTCTTTCATATTTTGTTGAATCTTGTTTTTAATTATACTGCCGAAGACTCTCACCGTTGAAGGGATGACACTTAAACCTCTGTAGTTACCACAATTTTCTTTATCGCTTTTTTTAAATACAGACGATATATATGATGTATTCCATTCTGTTGGGACTTTTTCTCCTTGTTAAATTTTTCTAAAGATCTTTGTCAGGAAATGTATTATTTTTCTCCCTCCATACTTCAATAATTCTAACTTAATCTCGCCTGGCCCTGGTGCTTTATTGTTGTTTGACTCCTTCAGGGCTTTCTTTACATCTTCTGTTTGTATTTCTTCGTGATTGTCCGCTGTATAGTGGTGAGTTTCATGATCTGGTTTTCGTTAATTTCAATTTTTCTTTTTTCACAAAAATTAAAAAATAAGAGAAGCACTGCACCCATAGAGCCAGATCATTTTAGAAACTTTGTAGCCACAAGACGTCGCCGAAGTAGCTAAAACTCGGCAACACGTTTGTTGTACCAACGTTTACAATAAATAGCATAAAACAAACTAAATCTGTAGTGGTTCCTAACACGAAGCTTACAAATAACATTAATAAAAGAGTGAGTTAGGAGTGATAATAGAAAGAGTATAAATGTTTCAACTTTCATTATTTTACTATACAAAAATGTCAATCAATAAGTTTTACAATCTCGAGACTTATTATTCAATAATTTCTTACTCGGCTGTACTTCAGCTTTCTATTATGCTGTTCATCTGAGAAGAATCATTAAGAGTTAAACACTTTCAGAGGCACAGACATACCTGAGTGAAAACTACATCTTACCGATGCAGACACATAATGTTAAAACCTCATTCGACTTCCGAAACTTGGTTGATATAATTATAACATACCGGGACGTGTGGAAGAAAGATAAAGTTATCATCAAACTAAATAGGAATGCCATCTGGTGTACTCATGAATTCAGAACAGACAGTAGAACAGAGCTGGGCATTTACAGAAAAAAACCAAGCAATGTTTTTAACATAAAGCCGGGCCGCTTTGCAACAGTGTTCCAGATCTAAATTACAGCTACTGTTGCCTGTGCCCAAGTTGCGATGCAGAGATTCTACAGAAATAGAAGAATCAAACAACCGCACGCCGCTGAAAGCGCTAATTATTTGCCAACTTAACAATAAATTTGTTCTAGAATGCCATTTGAAACTGGTGGAACTAGGAGAACGCAACAGGGTACGCCTAATGTGGGTATCAACGGCCAAATTTAAATCATCTCTTACTTACAAAAATTAAATGGAATTGTGCAGCTACTTTTTCAACTATACTTTTCTTTAATTTTCAAAATTGTTAAAAACTCACTTCACAGTTTTTATTCTGTTTTAGATTCTGGTAAACAACATTGTGTGCCCCTAGAAAAATTATAATAAATAAAGCTACCACTATATGGCAATTGGCAATTGGTCTAATAAAGCGTTAACTCAAAATTGTCAAAAATTTTGCACCAAACGCCGTTTTGAAGCTAGCAAGTCCTTTAAAATCTTTTTCACGCTACCGGCAGTGTAAGTAGGCCTTACATCCATAGCTACAGGGATCGTAAGTGGCTGATAACATTCGTGTACTAGTTACCCTTGACGACGGAACTTAATAGTGTCACTTACGTTCCTAGGAAAATAATGTTGAATTTAACTGTTCGTTGATATGGTAACAAACACAGACAACTTAGAATAATGGAGCTTCTAAAAAATAATTCCGATGACAGCTGTCAAAACGAACTTTTAAAAATATGATTAAATTTCTACTTGTAGGCCTACTTACATTGCCGGTAGCGTGAAAAACTTAATAAGTAACACGGAATGTATCGACTAATAACATCCTCGGCAGGCGACGAGCTTCGGCTCCGCCTCAGCTCGGATGTTATTACGTCCTTACATCCCTTGATACTTAAATAATTATTATCAAATCTTGCTTGTAAGTTTACAAAATTCAACTTCTAAAAAATGCTACCAAGAAAACATGGCTAACTTTTGGTTTTGTATTTTTTCACGTATTTTGTCTGGAAAAGTTTGTTAAAATCGGCCAGCTATTCGAGAGGTATGAAGGGCACACATCTACCTACACACCAACAGAGGGACATGTTTTTAACACACTTTTTTGAGTTGCTGAAATCTAAAACAAGCATTTCCGTCAAAATCATGTAATCTAACATTTTCATGAATTGCCCACTTTCCTCTATACAGAACGTATACGAAGATAAAACCGATTTTTCTTGCATTTATCTTGTAGGGGATTTAGAACATTTTACAGCTTCTAAATTACATTTATACGATTTAGTCTAATAAAAAGAAGTCTAAATATAGGCAATGTCCGAATAATGACCTGAGAACTCGCTCCTTGTGAGGCGGCTAAATATTGGTATTCTGATTTTATAGTAGCAGTTAGGTTAAGATACAACATACTTTTAAAAATGTAGGTATAGCAAAGTACTTTACTTTGCTCATTTTTTACGTTTTTGCATTACTAAAATTATACTAAAAATAACGTAACCAGATGTCCCAAATTAAGCCGGACCATCCCAGATTGCTGTTTTATTATTCATCGTGAAACGTCCTGGAAACGTCATGCAATGCAGATTTTACTCCACATTGTATATTCTGATTCATATTTTTAAGTTATTGTTTATTTAATGCATTTAAAAACGTAAAGAAAAACATTTATGAGTGTGTGGCAAAAGTAATCACAAACTAAGTATACAATGTCGTTGAATGAATGTTTGAATGCAAATTCTTTTCTCTTTGCGATTATAGTTTCGCCGGTTACAGTATTTACGATCATATGTCTAAAGGTAAAAATCAAGTTTTATAAATAGCTTATGCACAACGATAATAAATTTATATAATTTTTCATTTCATACTTGTTTAAAATAAGATTTGATAACAAGGTATTCGAAATAAAATACAGAAAACGCGAAAAACGTACAACCGCGAAGAAATAGAAGTAGTGGAATAAAAGCGACAAAAAAGCTCGTCAAAAAGCAACCGCAAAAACGTTTTCTCTCATCACCCAACAACAACGTTAGCTTTCGTTTCGGTCTCTACTTACGGCTGATTGTGTCTGGGTTCAAGTTAAAAGGGCTCGATGCCCAATGGCGCTAGACGCAAACGATCAACTTTTACAGACCATTCTTACTTTACGACGCCAGATTAGATAAAACTTCGAATTAGATTAACCTTAAAATGGTTGATTTGCTAAAGAGATAAAACTTAAGTCAATCAATTTACAGTCGAAAGTTATATAAAATTTAAACTCGCTTCTAAAATCAATTCTTCAGATTACAAAAATAGTTTTTGCTACATTTATATTTCATTTAGCAAACAGTTTGGCAAATAGCAGGCGCTTTTATATTTTTAGACCCACAAAATTTTAGTTCCTTGTTTTTTTAACAGTGTATTGCGGCTGTTATAGCAACCATAACTTTTATAATTTCTTTAACATTGCATTGAACTAACAGGTAAACAAATATAACTCACAGTACAGTGTCTATCTCTTCCAAACTCAGGCATAAGAGTTTAACATTGCGATATTATTTCAAACAAAGCTAGAAATCTGGAATATAAGCTAGAACTACGACCGGTTTTTTAAATTACTAAAATTTTACGACAGATTCGTGAAAGGAACGGCGTCGATGGTGGAACCTTTTTACCGTTTATTCCACACAAACCAACCATGGAATAATAGGACAACAGAAAAATTAATTTAAGTATATATTAAAAAAATATTAAAACCAGATATTTTCTCCTAGGACATTACGATTTGAACAAGCCACTGGTATTGAGTAAGCACTGTCTTCACTTATATCATGCCTGATGGAAGTGAAACTTCGGTATATTTTGCCTCTTGTACGTTACAGCCAGCAGAAACAAATTACTGTCAATTTGAAAAAGAGATTCTTGCAAATATTCTAGAAATCACGAAGTATTACAATTTCTTACCTGGTAACGACTTCACTGTCTTCACTGACTATAATCCAATAATGGAACTGTTGAAGTTTTTGAAGCCCACGCCGAATTTGTTGTCGCTGTCGTTGTTGTTGAAGATATTTCTCTGTTGTCAGATTAAATGTGTTATTCCGAGGCACTTTTACAGTCAGTAGTTTAGATCGGTTGAAGAAAGTGTGGTACCAGATGCAAGATAAGTGCTAATAATTTTTGGACAGGCAGACTTTCCAAAATAGCCAAAGAGACAAGAGCTGCATTGATAGCCAATCAATATTTTGAACAAACTCGCTCCGTTCGCGCTGAAATTATTGAGGATAGAAGGTTGGAAATCTAAGGCTGTCATTCCAAAGTTAACCAAAGAAATTAATTAATCAAATTAAATTGTGTACACAACGGTGGTATTCGAATGGAGATGAAGTCATTGTGTTACCTTTGGTGGGCTGAAATAGATAACCAAATACAAGACATAGTATTAATCTGTAAAAATTATGCTGTGAAAAACACTCCTGAACTCAAACGAAGCAGAGATCACCAGATAATTCGTTGAAAATGGACTATGCGGCTTTTCATCATCGTCATGCATAGTGGTTGATGCTTTCTCATGTTGCGTGAACAACTTAAGCAAATGTTTCTAGACTCAGGAAAATCTTTACTACCCACAGAATCGGAAGAATCAGATCAAAAATGGGAGCCAATTAGTTGAAGGTGACTCTTTCCAGGTTACTTTGTACAATTGCATAATTTTTAGTTGCTCAACGGACAATTCTACGGCAAAATTCCTGTTGAGTAAAATGTTGAAAACTCATTTCATCCGCTAAAACTGAATTTGATTAAGAACAAGGAAATACCAATAAACTGCGATTCTTCAAAATCATGGATCCCGTTTTACCGAGACTTCAAGTGTAAGAAGTGGATCCGTGGCATTATAACCGAAATGCCGTAGTCGTTCTCTTATACGTATCCTTGCTAGTAGGAGTTTGAGCAGTTGAGCCAACAAACTGCTCGCACCTGTAAGTTTTCGTGTGCAGCAACCAACCAAGAGCCACCGACCGATGACTACTACCATCAATGACATTCGGACACACCAATCTACAGTGCGCAGACCGCAACGCACCTGTAAGTTTTGCCTGTCACCTCCGATACTTCGTTTTAGTGGGGAAGACTGTGACGGCACAACTAAGAGAGAGCGCTCCAAGCAGTCATCAAATATTATAAGTTTAGTTTTCAATATTCTACGTTCTGCTTTAGAAAGAATGTGAGTCAAATTTCAAAGGAAGAAAATGGACGAAACAGGTCGCTGATACTCTCCCATACTTTTTACGTTTTAAATATTCTCGCGTCTAGATGTGATTGAAATTTACATCTAGTAATTTCTAGCCAGTACAAGCTGCTCTCTTCAGACTCAAGGCGTTGGTTACGTACGCTGACTACTTAAAAGCGATACGTAATGCGCGGATCCAAAATGGTCATAACAACTTTATTTATAGAGCTATCAAAAATATGCGAAGATTAAAAACTATTTCTTTTTATTAGAGCTAATTGATAGGGGTAGTCAAAATTACATAACTTCCGCAAACCGCGTCCCACATTTTTAAAAATTCCTGGAGGGCGTCGGAGTAAAATTTGGAAGATGAGTAAAAAACATATTTGTAGTTCATTGTAAGCTCTATCGGCACAAAAAGTCAAAAAATGACGTAAGCAGTTTTTGAGGAATAATCTTTAGAAAATTTTCATATTTTCAAACATATTTTCACATTACTTGATTATATTTAATAAAGGCTATCAAATAATATGAGAATTTGTTTTAATTGGATATTTTGTTTTTGAGTAATCGGGCATTAAAGTTAAAATTTTCAAAAATTCGTAGCTGCCTTCATTTTAAAGATACATCATTTAGAAAAAAGCATTTGATTCCAACTAACGACCTTACAAAGAACTACCTGCAACTAAAAAACGTCCACACACCAAATCTTATGAAAATCGGGTAAGGGATTTCGGAGATGTAGGGAAACGAACGCACCCACCCACCCACCTACAGACGGACATTTTTTTAAATCCACTTTTATTGGGTTTCTTAGGCCCAAAAACGCGTAATTCCGCTAAAATCTGAAATTTAAAAATTTGCATAAAATCATAACTTTCCTTACTTCAGTAGAAGTATGGGAAAGTAAAAATTACCGTAATTTTTAAGTGGCGGCCGTAAAGAACAATAAGTACAGTAATATATTTATTATCTTAAAATCGCTATTCTTGTTACTCATTGTTATTTTCGTAAATATAATAACTATATAAAATGTAAAAATGCCTTCTTATTCCAACTTTTCCAGACTTTTCGCCTACTTAAATATTCCGAACTCTTCACAGTGTAAAATCTTTTCCTGCGAGGCAATCAGAGTATTACACTTTCCACTTACTTAAATGGAACGAAACTAATTTCCACGGTAACGTTGAACTTTTTAAATAAATTTATCACATTGCTTAAATAAATTTTTAATTTTTTCATTTGTATACAAAATTACATACTACAGCAGCTGCTACATACGCAGCACATGTACTCATATGCATGTTTTAATTGTTCCAACTAAATCTTTCTTAAAACTTTAATGTATCTCTCAGAATGAATAAAATACAGTTTAGGATTTTGATATCTAGATTTAATACGATACAACAACCAATACATAACGACAAAAGAATGTAGTAATAATTCTATTGTAATTAACGTTTAGGCTATATACTAATAAAATAAAACATTGTTTGCTGTTTATATGTTATACTTATTTCAAATAGTGCTTGTTTGATAAAAACGTGGTCAGCTTTTAAGTTTAAAATAGCGAATATACTTCTTCAATGTAGTGTCTGGTGGATACAGTCATGAATTAAGAGGGTGTGTTCGACCATTATGATATATTGTTTTTGAACGTGCTTTGAGTTAATATGGCGATATACACGAAAAGCTGCTTGTAAAAATAAATTACTTTATATTACGACTCAATGGAACAACTCGAAGGACGCCATTCTTTTTTATAATAAAAATTTGTCTATAAAGGACTTAAACCGAATTATTGATGTTGCTCAAACAAAAAAAGTTTACAATACCCTTATTGACCGGGATAACACTCAAATTTAGCTGTTGGTAACACAAATCTAATTAAAAATTAACCTGAATTTAAGTATCTTGAAGCAGCTATACTATAACTGCAACCCAAATCTGCACCTACAATCTATAGATTCCGCTTGAATACTATTTCAGGTTATTCCTTACAACGGAAAACTCGTGCTAGCCGAATTTTGGCACTCCTCCGTTTGACACTACATCATATTTAAACAATTTTTTAATTTGCTAATTTGCTAATGTTATAAATCACTTAAGTGAATTAATTTCTTTTTTTTTACTTTTTAGTGGCTGTTTCGTGACCGTTCATTTATGCAACTATCTGGTAGAAATAAATTGCTTAAAACGTCAATTTTAAACAATTTGCGTATGTCCTTTACTCTATGACAACAGTATAATATCTTCCTAAAGAGTCATTTCGCAAGCTTTACAATTAAGCTCTTGCTACGGCTACCGCATTTTGGCTAAGTGACTGCGGTTTGATATATTTTAAATCTTTCGTATAGTAGACGTCCTCAATTAAATATAACAGTAATCCTACAAAGATTTGCATGAATGGCGAAATATTTAAAGAGCAATGTAACGCAACCAATGTAATTTTCGTTGTTGACTTAGTGTCACAGAATCGTAAAAGTTGTAAGTATGTATTGCTAATATACTCTGATACTAACAATACCGCTGATTGAACTAATTTATAATCGCTTTAAAATTATTGCATTACACAATAAGTAACTCTAATTTAAATTATCTAATACAATGCTTATTTATATTATTTAATTATACAGTGCGCGTGTAAAGTCTGGAACTAATTTGATAAAATTGAAATTGTCGAATTTTTTAAATTATCTTCGTACATGTCAACCTTATTTTTTAAATGTGCACCTTTTCTGATATTTGCATTTTTTGATCGTCTTTTGTTTTCGAACTATGACGTCATCGACAATTTTTTTAAATGGCATTTTATGTTTTTGCCCTCATATTTGGATAGAGGTTAAAATTTCGAATTCAACTATATGTTAAAGTATGACATTGGCATTGACAGTTTTCTAGATAATCAAGTTAAAAATCAGCAAACAAATAAACAAAAAGATTAAGTTAGCCATGAAATATTGATAGTTTAATTGTTTGGAAACTATCTCAATTTTATAAACTAACATTAATTAATTAAAAATAACAATTATATCCAACCATCATTAAAATTTCAATTCTTTGTTTTTCGCTTAAATATCGCACCATTTTTATCAGTAATAAATAATCAATAATTAACAAAATATCGAAGTAGCAAACGAAACGCACAAAATAATGTTGCACTGGCAGAGTTTTTCATTTGTCTGCATTTTGAAACAATGATTAATTGTCATTATTCCATGGCTAACTCAATATTGATGCATTTTTTTAAAATTACACTTTATTATTTCGAAAACTGTCAATGCCAATGTCATACTTTGACATATGGTTGAATTCAGAATTTCAACCTCTATCCAAATATGACGGCAAAATTATGAAATGCTATTTAAAAAAATTGTCGATGACGTCATAGTTAGAAAACAAAAGACGATCGAAAAATGTCAATTATCAGAAAAAATGCACTTTTAAAAAATAAGGTTGACGTGTACGGGGATATTTTGAAAATACCGCCAGTTTCAATTTTATCGAATTAGTTCCAGACTTTACACTCGCACTGTATATATTTTTAAACCTAATATATAATTTTCTGCAAAATTAATTTACATAACGCTCGCAAGGAGATTCCCGCACTTCAATAACGTGCAAAAATTATACGCCTTAAGGCTTCGTTCTGCTATTTGTGTAATTTGCTTATTTCGTCTTGTTTCATACTGGGCGTCTTTTCTCCAAATATAGAAATGATTTTCTTTTTCCTTTGTTTGTTAATTTAAACTGTTTAATAAAAAGAAAGTATAAATGACCAAGAGCAAACATTTTGCGAATGTATCGTTTTATTAACATTTTTGTTCCTTCTACTATGAATACTAAATTTGAAATAGAAATTCCATAATAAAAAATTTCAAAATACCGATGGTGGTGATAAAGAAGAGTGACAGAATATTTTAACTAAGTATGGTCAAATTTAGAAGAACGAGCTGTTTTATTGTAGGATTCTTCTAGAAGCTGTTTTAATATACTATTGTTTTGAAAACAATTTCTACACTTTCTCTTACAAAATGTGTTTCAGAACTAATAAGTCAATATTTCAGAAAATTTAACAAAACAAACAAAAGTTTCAAAAAACGTTGTCTTCTTTCTAAATTTGTAGGTGGGGAAATTAATGTTTTAAATCTTTAGTTCAACAACGTAACTTCACGTTTTAAAGTTTAGAAAAGCTTTCATAAAGGGTATCCTAAGTACAATTGTGGGTAGTTGTTAGGTACTTAATTTAAAACAGGTACATGGTACATGTGTTACACAATACACAACAAAGGAATACACCGTACATCCAACTTGAATTGTTGTTTCAGGAATAAGTCAAAAATGTTAGTTTTTTACCTACCACTGGAAGAAGCTGGTATGTTGAATTTTTAGATATTTTAGCCTCTGTGTATGTATACGTAAAATATTTTCATTCCTTCAAACATCGCGACATATTAACTACTATTATTTCTGAAACACCCCGTAGAAGTCATATTCCTATAAGATAGACACACGCTTAGCTAATACCACCTACCACTGTTGTTTCACTGTGGGTTCAAAATTTGGGTATAAGCAATGGCAAAAATTATTTAACATTAAGATTAAAAAGTAAAAAAATTACGGCAACTCTAATTTAACAAGACCTGTTGTTAAATAAATTAATCTACGCATAAAATTCCAATTAAATTTCACTTTGTCATTATGCACTTTAATTTGATAACGTTAACCTTCCTCTCAAGCCAAGTTAATGGGTGATTTGCCAAATAATTTTAATCTAACAGTTGCATACAAATGTTTTTTGGCCGACGCATGTTTTTTTATTTCAGCTGAAAAAATTTTCTATCAGAGTATTCTGTTTCAGATTATACTTTTGAGAAATTAGATATAGATGAAAATAGTAAGTAATTCCAGCAAAATAGTTTATTTTCAATATCGCTACCAGTTAGCGACTCTATTCTTTTATACCATTTAGTATTAGACGATTTAGATTTCTTGGCACTGTGTGTTTGTAACGGCCTACTTATTTTGAAGTACATCACTTATAATTTTTATTTCTATTTACTTTTCGTAAGAGTATCCGTTAAATTTTTCTTTTAAAAGCGGGTCAACGAGAATTTTAATATTTACTGCAAATTTTCAAACTACGTATGAAATAAATAGACACACAATAGCTGCACGCTGCAACTAACTGTCGCTGACCGGCGCAAATAAAGTAAAAACTACACAGGCCGTGCTTTTGACGTGCTTATTGCGTTTTGAAATCTCTACTTCCCTTGCATCTGTCTATCTGATTATTGCATTATTTGTATCAATGTTCATGCAAACGTATTAAGAATAATATATGGCTTGATTGTGCGGCAGCTGGAATCTTTCTTCCCGTTAAGCTCGGCCTTCGCGTATTTGGCGCTTTATTTTTTAATGTTACGCATGATGTTAAAAAGTAAAAACTGTAACAGTAACTTTTTTATTGAAAGTTAGAATTTCATTTTTTTTTTAAATTATGAGTAGGCACTGTCTACCCTACCTAACAGGACGGACCGCCACTGTTTTTTATTGCTTTTTTTTTAATTTGTGTATACCAAGGTTAGCGCAAATTAGGATAAAGGGTATAGAAGTTAGTGATAATTGAATTCCTAAAAAAAATTAAGAATTTCAATCTAATATAAGGATTACTGTACCCTGTGTTTACTCATTTACATACCTAGGTACCTAACAGGTGTGACAACCTTCATATAAATTAAATCTTATTTTTCTAGGTCGATACTATCGCACAACCGCATCATTCAAAAATCCTGTCAGTTGAATTAATGAACAAATATAATTCTTCAATTTCTGCGCTTCTTGATATACTAGATTGTAGATGCAATATTTAAAAAGTGATTACAATAAAGTTACTGAAAAGTGTAAAATTCAGAGATCGATTCCTAACTATTCTTAAAAGATTGTCTACAAAACCGAAACTAAAGCTAAAATCTGTACTAAAAATTTACTTTAAGAAATTCCTGTGTTATCATTTAATTTACTTTATAGTTTACTTTACCGAACCCTCAATTGCAAAATCAGCTAGAAAAGATTTAGAACGAAAACTTCAGGACAGGAAACCCAAATAAACCATTCTAGTAAAATATCTAACATGACATTTATGCGTTAGTATAGCATAATATAAATTTAATGTATAACGTCTGTCTTCTTTACTTCAGAAACTATTAAGTAAGTGATCGTTAACACATATAAAAAAATATTTATAAAATGTATCTTGAATTTCAATAATAAAACTAAAGTGTGGCTCCTCAATTTAAACAAAGTTATTTGAGGGGTATTCATAATTTAGTTATTTTAGGAATATTCAAACATTGTAAGTTATAATTTAGTAGTTATTTCTAGTTTCTTTTAGTTCTGCATATAAAATTTTTTGGAACAAGTAGAGCCATTCAATTATTACAACTTGAGGTTATAGAATTTTCGTAAATTATATTTTTGATCTTTGAATATTTAATATCATTATGAACATTTCGGTTTACAATCTTAAATAATATAGCCATATCCTACTGGTTTGACACATTTGGCGCCAAATGATTCAAACGTGTAGCTGAGCCGTGTGCTCTTGATTTTGTGTCAAACAAGTTTGTTGCTATTATCGATATAAAATAATTGAAAAAAAAACATAAAACACAAAAAAGAAGAGGAAAATTGTGACTTACACGCGAAGTAATGAAAATATTACTTACCAGTGAAAGCAGCGCATGGAGCTACTTAAATGTAAGGACCACGTCCAACAGAATCAATTCCTGCTGCACTGCAGCAATTCCAAGGACCACTTCACAACCACGAAGGACCAAACTGATCTACCATGATGTCACACTGTACTAGAGTACAACCCCTGTCAAAGCCGCCCTCAGTCTGCCGCCTTCTAGGGTGCAAAAGCGCCGCCGCCAACAGAATCGATATAATCCACGCTACCATTGCTTTCAACCTAAGCTAAACAAGGTTGTTCATAATGATGTGCCTGTTTCATGTCATTCATACTAAAATACTACAAAGGACACACGGGCAAACTTAGTTTGTTGCTTATGCCTATTAGTTTGTAGCACAGCCCTATCTGATTAACGTACGGTCAGTTTCAATATCAATGAAAAAATACTATTAATCATGACATTTAAATTAATGCGCAACATTCTGGATAAAATAAACTTTGTGAAGTATATGTAGAAATAAATTTTTGGTTCAGATAAATAATTTCTTTTTTAATTACTAAGTACTTCACAATTTCAATAAATTAGCCACATAAGATTTAATTAATACTTTAAAAATTACATAAATGACCCACACAAGAACTTTATGAAAATCAAAATGCATTAACTTACACCGTACACTTCTGACCGAAAAGCAGAGCGATGGCAGCTAAAAATGTTAGGTCGAAAGGCTATACCAGCAATGCTATAGAGCGTTAAAGTATAACCTTTTTCCAACCATTATTGTAATTTCACGAAATGTCTGTAAAACACTTTGAACGATTTTTATGTGTAATAACATCTAAACTAGAAAAGATGCAAACAAACTATTTTTTCCACTACTAGCATTAAACGATATCATTATTTACTTTGTTTTAGAGCCAAGAAGATGAATTTCTTTCCTAGTGGTTAATAATATTTCGTTTTTAACTACTGGTTAATAATGAAAACAATTGCTACCAATCTCTAAATTCACCATAAACTTTCATGTAAAAATCTTTTGATTTTACTGGTAATAACTGTTCACCAACACTTTCTGCACCTTCCCTAATTTCAGGAGGAGTGCAGTTTTCCCTCAAATCATCAAAATTGGACATTTTATAACCACTACCTATTATAAAATATATATTTTACGTAAATGTCAATTGAAATTAATTATTCTCTTGTTTTCAAGCAAGGCTACTTTATTTTTGTGCATATTTGCATTTGTAATTTTATTTTTTATTAATGTAAAATCCATTAATTATAAAAAGAATGAAGGTGCTAGTAGTGGAAAAAATAATATATAAATCACGGTAGAGAAGACTTATCAGCCTCGCAACTCATTTCCCTCGATGCTTCGCATCTCGGGAAATAATTCTGCTCGGCTGAGAAAAATGTCTTCTCTACCTTGGTCTATAATATACTATTATTCATTAGCACCAAACAACTGAAAAAGTTATATTTACATGTTTAGTGCATATCAGTGTTGACCCAGCTACTGCGACCGGAATCCTAGTTTGGATATCTTGATTATTCAAAACTTCTGATCTCCAACCTCCATAGAAAAAAGTCTGTAAGTATTTTATCGGGTCACCGTGATAGGCAAGAGATCGGTCTATCACGACCTATGTATTGATTTGGCTAATACGTGTTGAAAGTTTCGCGCACTGTTACGAGCCCAGTGCGGCAAAGCTCCATTCTACTAAAAGAGAATATTTTGTTGTAATTGTTGTATCTGTCGCATATATCCAGCATTTACAGATATTGTTAGAAACTTTTTGAGTTGCTACATCTATCAAACACAAAGTTTAAATTTTATCATTCTTAATGTAGATATCAACTATGAAAATCGTTCAACTCGTTTATGGACACGGCGTATTAATCGCATAATCTTGAAATTTAGCGTACATTAGTATACTCGATACTGTTAAAACTATTTTTCAAAAAATATTTATTACCAATAGTATTTTTCTAAGAGCCATAATATGTATACGTTCAATCGAGTACCTATCAAACGTCTTCGTTATAAGCTTGAGCACTACGGCATTAGAAGAAAATTATTAGATTGGATAGGTGATTTTCTCAAAAGCCACTTTTTGCTGCCTAGGTTGAGGATTCCTCCTACAACATATATTCTGTTTTTAGCGATGTTCCCCGGAACTCGGTTCTAGGACCCATCGTATTCTTGCTGTACATCAGTAACTTCTCTTTGGTTATCTCATTTACATCTAGTTTTTTTTTCTGACGATACGAAGTTGTCTAACTTTTCGTTTTCACCAGTCAGACTATTATTGAATACCTATAGAAGATAAACAAATGGTCTGTCAAGTGGTTACTAACCGTGAACGCGAATCACGTTTTTTCGTGTCGGTCAGAATAACTCGTTAGTACCATATGTGTTAGGTGGTGTGGTTTTAAAATCAGTGAAAAAGTTGTTACCTCAACCTCAACTGATTTGAAATAGGAGAACCATATCTTCAAGGTAGCCAAGAAAGCCCACACTATGGTGTATTTCACCATACATTCTTTTAAAAATATTTAAAACCAAGTCATCTGAACAAAAGCTAAAAAAAACTATACTGTATATCGTATATTCGTTTCTATCCTAGAGAACTCTAACCTCATAAAAGAGATCGACCTGTTAAAACGAGTCTAGAGAAGGTTTACTAAAGTCGCTTCCAGTTTACAATCACGTCAAAGAGGAGACTTCATTGAAATCATCAAAATAAAACATAATTACTCTTTTAAAAAGTAAATGCAGGTGCTCTACTTTAATGTAGGTGCACTAGAAAACGAAGCTCAGATATAACTCTACGTACACCAAATTGCCGATTTGCTCAAATACAATGTTCCTATCACTGATTTCTGTTCTTTCCAAAACGTTTAGGATTTCTAAAGTCAAACTTTAACTAAATATGTTTAAATAAACAACTTTTGATTGAGAAAAAACCTTTGGGAAGTTTCCTTTTCGTCACTTACCTGATCAATTTAATTTAATTGAATAATCGCCAAATTTAGACCCGCTTTTGAGATTTCAACGAATAAACATTGATTTTAATTATAAAATACTACATATTATCAAACCAGATGACTCCTTCAAAAATAGGTGCTCTACTTCAATATCAGCGCACTTATCAAATAACCTATCGGCGCAAGCACAATATTCCAATGATTCCAACCCCCTCCTCACCATAAATTTTTCGCATTTTTAATCATTTAAGCACTTTGGCTTCAAATTCGGTGTTAATGATTTATTTTAAATGATAATATTAATATCTTTCCATCGGTATAAAATTTTTGGGATATTTACTTTTAATCTACAATTAAAGAACACCAGATATTATAAAACAAAATAACATTGTAATAAATTAGATAAGTAAAGGGGTCCTACTTCAATATAAGCACCATTAAGCAATATTTTGTATTCATTTTCAAAAACTTTCGAATTTCGGCTGCAGACTCTAGAGGAATTAGTTAAAGCAACACTAAAACCTTCCAATTACAAAAAATGTCTAGGTAGTTTCCGTTTGGTTACTTACCTAAACAGTTTAATTGAGTAATAGCCAAAAGAAACGACAGTCTGGAAAAAGATCTATTTTGAGATATCGACGTATAAACATTACCTGCGATTAGAAAATACCAGAATCATAAAAGTACATTACTCTTTCAAAATACAGAAAGTGAGAGGGGCGTTTAACTTTAATATAGGCAATCTCGAAAAAGAAGCTTATAGATTTGTCTTCTACGGATACCAAGTAGCCAGTTTTCACAAGCGCGATATTCTTAAAACCAAAATGTCAGAATTTTGGATTTAAACTTAAAAAATAAAAAATTTATGATAATGCAAAAAATCATCCTTTTACTTTTGGATTTAAACTCGGTATGGGAAAATTTCGGTAACACCTAAAAATTAAAAAATTTATGATACTGCGAAAAAGCATCCCCTCTATTGAAGCAACACTTTTAAAACATCTTGTAGTACACCCAACCCAATTTAGGAACAGGTAAACAACACTTCTACAATTGAACGCAAAATGGAAAGTAGTTAGAAAACAAAAAAAAACGCAACATGCTTATGCAAGGAAGGTTTCGTAGCAGTTCCTCTGCGGTTTCCCAATAGCTTTTTTTGGTACATTTATTTACTAAATTATAATTTTATTCAGACTTAAAATATTACCATCTCCCTTCTGACATTTATTTTTTTCTTCTAGGAACATCGACGCTCTAATGGCAAAAGTTATTAAATTAATATGTTATTTTAAAACTAACGGCAAAAACCGCGGGTGCGGCTAGTGTTATGACTAAGTAATTGTTACGGGATCAGAGTGCATTCAAAATTACCCTTCTTCTTGTTACCCCTTACAAAGCAGAACTGGAAAACACACGTTCTAATGTATTTTAAATACAAATTAGAAAATACATTTCTAAACATAGGTAATTAAAATACAAAATTCACATTAAATTGACAACAAGTATTTACAAAATACAAAATACAAAACAGTATTTCCATTATTTTTAAAAATACAAAATAGAAAAAAAAAACGTCCATTAATAATCGAAAACTGAGGGAGAAGAATTTTTTTAAATTTAATTTGAATATTATTTATTACAAATTTTTCCAGGTTTCTTCATAATATATAACAACAATAAAAAATTTTTTAAAGTATTATAACAGTATAAACTAGTTCCGTAAAGCTAGAAATAAAGCTTGAACTTATTATTACATTTACACTGTTTATTTAAAATATACATTACAAAATACAATTATATTTCAATTAGAATATTTTAGATAAAAGTATTTTATATACTGCCCAGCGCTGCTTACAAATTATTAAATTAATACGGAAACAGTTTTGTTGTCTTCAACTCTGCTGATTCATGTATGGTATATACAATTTATCGCATCGTTGAATCCTTCTGGTAATACTCGTACTGCTTCTACTTTGCGTGCTTTTAACCTGATATTATTAATTGGAACATCCTTTTAATAATTTTACACTTCTGAGTTTTAACTTTCAAGAATGTTAGAGTAAAAGCAGCAGCACGCTAGTTCAGTTTGTGTTATTAACGTTGTATGGAAGTAATTACTAAAGTAGACCGTAATATAGCCCTCTAAAAGGATGCAATTTTTTATTACTATAGCAGAAGTTGTTTAGGAGCTTTTAGAGGACCATCCGTATAATTATGATAATGGCTCATATACCGAATCATCTATAAAATGCTGAAACACCTGCAGTGTTATTAATTTTCTAATTTTTATTGTAGCATGACGATAAACTTTTATGTAAAAGAAAAAGGACAATGTAATTAAAATCTAAGTAGCTAACACATGATAAAATCAAATTCTTAAAATTATTACCGTTATTTGAAATTTGTTTAAGAATAGTGTTTTTGTTAATAAATTGATTTATTTCATAAATAATTATACGAGTAATTATTTATAGACACTTTTAAGGTGGTTTACTTTAAATTGACTAAAACTTCTTTACATATATTGATGTTAAAATGTTTTCAAAAGTAAGAAATTCCTAGGGATCTGTTTTAATATTCGTAAAAACAATGTACTTGTATGTATAGTTTCAAATTAGTATATACACTCGTAAATTATAGCTTTTACTTTTCATAATTCTAGTAAGGAAAGGCATGCAAATTTTCTAATTTCATATTTTAACGGAAATACGCGTATTGGGGTTCATGGAACCCAAAGAAGTGTTTTTTAAAAAATGTCTGTCTGTGGGTGAGTGGGTGAGTGCGTTCGTTCCCCTATATCTCCGGAACCCCTTGACCGATTTTCATAAGATTTGGTGTGTGGAAGTTTTTTAGTTGCAGGCAGCTCTTTGTAAGGTCGTTAATCGAAACCGAAAACGGAAATTAGACCTGCTTTCTTGTTATAGACAGTTTTAAAATTTTGAATACATAGCGTTGTAGTGCATCTAAAGACAAATTAAATGCTTTTTCTCCAAATGCTGTATCTTAACAATGAAGCAACGAAGTTTTGAAAATTTTAACATTAATGCACGATTACTCAAAAACAAAATATCCAATCAATACAAATTATCATATTATTTTATAGCCCTTGATAAGTATAATTAAATGATGTAAAAATATTTTAGAAAATATAAAAATTGTAAATATACTAGCGACTCAAAGTTTTGGACAAAAAAATTCCTTAAAAACTGCTTACACCATTTTTTTAACTTTTTAAGCCGATAGAGCTTGCAATGAACTACAAAATTTGTTTTTTACTAATTTTCCAAATTTGACTCTGACGCCCTCTGAGAACTTTTGAAAATTTTGAAATTGATTAATTTTTTATTCCTAAACGCATACGCCGACCGTTATCAACTTTTATCAGTTCGATAGACTATTTGAAGTACTTTATTAGGATTAGCGAGAATGTTCAACTATTTTGAAAATTAAGGAATAAAATGATATTTTTCAATATCGACAACGTGTTTTCCGGCAGTCACGTAATTTTAACTACGCTTATCAATTAGTTCTAATAAAAATAAATATTTTCCATTTTTTGCATATTTTTGATAACTGTATAAATAAAGCTGTTATAACTATTTTCGTGTGCGCATTAAATATCTTAGCGCCTTTCACGTCGCGTCGTGTCGTAGGAGCGCGCGCAGCCCGTAAGTAACCAACGTCTTGAGTCTGCATAACCCTTTCTTATCCATGGTCTGCAGCGGGCTTGTGCCGGCTAGATTAGATGTAAATTTCCATCACTTCTTGGCGCGAGAATATTTGAAACGTAAAAAGTATGGGAAAGTACTAGCGAC
Organism: Ctenicera cuprea; assembly: GCA_958336395.1. Classification (NCBI taxonomy): domain Eukaryota; kingdom Metazoa; phylum Arthropoda; class Insecta; order Coleoptera; family Elateridae; genus Ctenicera; species Ctenicera cuprea. The sequence continues at coordinate 40,887,765 of OY284491.1, read as the reverse complement.
CTGTTTCCCTCATTTTTGATATTATCTACAATATCATTTATATGGGTATAGGTAGATGTTCAAACAGCCTTAAACTGCAAACAAAAAAGGTTCTAATAAAAAGGTGCATATGGAGTACTGCCCTGTATGGATCAGAAACGTGGACCATAGGAAAAAATGAAGAAAACCCATAAATGCATTTGAAACCTGGTGCTGGAGAAGAATGCTGAAAATTAAATGGACCGACCGTGTAACAAATGAGGAGGTGCTTCAAAGAGCGGAAGAAGAAAGAACATTACTAAAAACGTTAAAAAGCAGACGCCATTCGTGGATAGGACATATAATTAGACATAACGAGTTTGTGACAAATATCATGGAAGGAGTAATACCCGGAAAAAGGCCAGGGGAAGTCCTAGACTTCAATATTTAAATCAAGCCATTAAAAACACAGGAACTGCAGGCTATGCAGCAATGAAAAGAATAGCTTGCAACAACATTAGATGGAAAGCTGCCAACCAATCTGCGGATTGAAGGATTGAAGAAGGTAGATGTAAATTGCAGTGTATAATGGTTCTTAATACTAGAGTGTAAAATCATAAATTGCGAGGAAAGAATCTGTTTTCTATTTTGCAATAGTTTATTCTGACTGTTTAGTACATTTATACAAGGCTTTCGCCATAAGTGACGACTGTCAACTGTCAAATAGGTTGAATAAAAATTTACTAGTTCATATGGTTCATTGTTATTTTTTTTTCTAGCTTGCAGTTTTAATAATTTCCGTACGCAGCAACATTGGCTTTCTCTAAGGATACCAAATTTAATCGAGATCTCGAACTAGTTTTTGAGAAAACTGGCTTAAATCAAGATTTTAAAAATTACACATGTCACAATTTTAAAAATAGAGAATTCAACGAAAAGGGTTGGACTTTTTAGATTTGAAAATTCTGTTTCTTTTTTTTTTTTAAAGATATCAAAAAACATGTCTAACTTCCGCTTCTTGTTTTGAATTTTTTTTGTAACTGGTTCCGCCGATGAATTTTTGGTACACTCTTACATTGCAAAGCTTTCGAAAGCAGAACATCTCTGTTCGAAACATATTAGGGAACCAATGATGGCAACAGATAGGCATTAAAAAAATCCTGGTTTAAAGTTCGTGCCATCTTAAACCTGTATTGCTGGCAAAATCTCCAAAATTTTATAAAACTGGTTTTTTTCTATACTGAAAGCACGGCATCGCAGAGCGTGTCGTTTCTTAACTGATATGTGCGCATGTGCAACAGATAAATCGTAACCAAGTTTTTCAAGCTTCGCTACATTTTTATCAAAAATGTTTTAATTTCCAAAATACGGTATTTAGCAATAATAAATGTAACACATCATAAACTACAAAACAATAATGAAAGCATTAAATACAACAAATTGGAAAATAATGTTACTACTCAAGGGGATTTCTCTAAACTCCTGTAAGTTACAAACCAGCCGAATTAATCCAATTCCGGGACGTCCTCTATTTTAAAAATATGATTGAATTATAGAACATTTACCCTTGGGTAAAAATTTAGAAATTTTATTAATAAAATTTCATTTCCAAATAAATATTCAGACGTTTCTTGACATTAAGAAAAGACATTCTTTCCACAATTCGAACTCGGGTATGATGAATTGACGACTTTTTTGCTCAAACGATATCTCAGAAAAACGTCTTAATGGAAAGGGACGTTTTTGGTGAGTTATAGAAGTTTAGGGTAAAAAATTATTTTTGTAATTAAAACTTATGAGTTCTCCAAAATGTGATTTTGCGATGCACTTAAGGTCAGATTTTAATACCGACAAAAAAATATATAAAAACAAACAGGGTATTCCACTTGAATTAAGATTGCTAAGACTCTTTCCGTTGAACCCGAAAGTAAAACATTATAGACAGACAGTTCAAACTGTAAGTTCTCATGTCTGTTATAATTTTATTTCAATTGGTTAAAAAATAAAAATCAAAAAATAAGTACAGATGTATAGTTCTGCAGCGAAAAATGTGTACAAATAATTTACCCGGTTTGCACCGGGATTGTTTCATCTTCTTACAGTGCCATACTCTATTCAGGGTGTTGGCTACCTCTCTGCTATGTCTGTGTTTGGTGCGCGGCGATAGATAATTTGCACAGACCGACATGGGGGACCTACAGTTTAATGTGGGCTCCGAACCACAGGAAGTGCATGCACTTCTTTTACAGAGAGGTTTTTCTGTGAAAAAATTCACCTCGCTGGTTTCCTGTTGTCTTGCGAGGGAGAACGACCGGTCCGGGAATCGAACCCGGATCCGCTGCATTGGTAGCCCGCGCTCTTACCACTGAGCTACGGCCGCTCTACAAATAAAACAGTATGTAGAGGTGTATAGTTCTGCAGCCAAAAATGTAAATAAGTAATTTATCCAGTTTGCACCGGGATTGTTTCATACAATTAAGAAATATCATTATAACATTTAAATCGCAGTTTTTTTATTAATATCAAAGACATTGCTGTATTCTATTACCTGTGCATTTATTTTCATGATTCAAAATGTTACATTTTTGTCTTTAAGGGTGTAAACAATTTCCATTAAGAATCACAATCTTTTAACACGTAAACAATTGTTTATTTTTGTATGAAACGAGATCAGACGTGACATTCAATTTTCAGTGCGTACTAAATAAATTATTTATTTCCATATTTATGTTGTACTACTATACCCAACATTGGACATTCCTAATCAGTTGACTTTTAGGGTATATAAATACAATCCCCAATTAATCTTCGTTAAGGGACAAACAACTATTAGCAAACCTGCGTAGATATTGCCCTGAGTTACAGAATAAGTACTCTCTAGGAGAACCAGAAGCGACAAGATACAAAGTGTGTAGCGCTAGAAAAGAGAGGAGCGGGAAGCACTCGTCAACGACCACTCCGCATTTTTTTAAACATTTGTGTGGCTTTATCGTGCTTTATTATTCCTTTGAAAAATGCACTACATTATATTTATGGCTGTTTGTCCAAAATGTGATTAGAAATATACATTTACTTGGGATGTTTAGGTAAAATAGTGTTACCTAACATATTGTTGAAGTAAACAACGATAACATATTTTGTTCCTTTAAAGCTTAGAAAAACAAGAGCAAAGATACATTAAAAAATTTACGGATGCCTAAAGAAAATGTTTTGTTTATTATATTAGCAAGCTGAAGAAACATTTTTTTTAATTTAGAGACGGCAATACAAGTTCAACGTGTAGGTGATTTTTTGTTGTAAAATTAGATATAATTCCATATATGCCTCACTGTATTAAGTTTCTCATTCATTACTTGTTAAAGCTGTTTTTATGATTGACATTATACTGTACAATAAAATTTATGAGCAGAGATTTGCAACAAAATGCATTTAAAATTAAAAATTTATTAAGTTACTCACTCGTAAAAATGTTAAATTAGTGATTTGTGTACTTGAATTTATTATACTACATAGCAAATGATACTTTGCTTACATTATTATCATTTTATTATTAGATAATTAAACGGTTAAATAGTAAGCAGGGAGTTTCAATTACTTGCTCAGCTCCGTCCGTGGATTACGGTAACATTAAAGTGTCGACACATCTTGTCGCTTTTGGCTCTCTTAGATTATTATTCTGTGATTGGATGTGTTTTTGATATTCAACTACCCGGTCAGCATTGCACAAAGTCTTTGTCATTACTGTCGCAAAGCTGAAACTCTAGTTTAGGCTGATTTGACAACTCGTTTTTGAGTAAATCGCTGTTAAAGCAAATATTTTCCAAAAATTATACTAGCCGCCATTTTAACTTTTGAAGCTAGAGAGTTTTGAAAATGCATTAAATTTACCTTAGCGTCTTCTATAAATCCATGGGTTGAAACAATCAAAATCCTGTTTCTTTTTTAATAATATCAAAACGCATAACATTCGTTTATGGTTTCTATTCTTATACTAATACAGGAAATAAGTGCTCAGGGTCACTAAAAAGACCCGCTAAATATATAAATGTAAGTAAAAGTTGCATTTAAAAAATGAAATAGAAGTAAGATGAAAGGCGATGATACCCAAAAGCTAGAATACTTAATATGTCGATAGAGGAGGTATTTGAAAAATGTAATTTTCTCCCACTCTTTTCTTAAATCTGTACATGCCTTGTAGAAACTATACTTACAATTAGATTTTCGGCGGCTCTGTATAATAACCACTCATTCTCCGTATTACTGGCGCACATTTTTGAGATTCTGAGAGTCGTGGTATGTTGTTAAATTGCTCCGATAGGTTATTCAAAATCATTATTAAATATGTACTAACGCAAATTTAGAAAATCACGTATAAAAATTTATTGTCTTGAAATCTTTCTTAGACTCAACAATCAAATCCGAAAATGTACAGAAATTAACTTAGTAAACGAAAAAATTCTCGACCTCAATCATACAATTCTCGACTGTCGTCTCCTCTGGACTTTCCGAAAGAATGCCGAATTAGGTTGAAAAACATTTTATCTTAACGAAATAACTAGTTCCTGGAATACTTATTGTTATTACAATAAATGCAACTTTGAGAGCGAGAATCTATGTGCAGTGTGCGTTTATACATAAATTCAACCAAGCAGTTTTTCATGTCACATGAAAAGACAATGCTGTCAAGAATATGAGCCTGCGGCGTACAATTCTGTTTCCTAAAACAAAATTGCGAGACATGTTTTATCTCGTTTATGATTAAGTCAATGCAACCAAGTACGAGGGGTACAAAACTCATAACAATTTTGTTATGTTTTAGTAGATTCTATATGTAAATTCTGCGGGTGCTTTCGCCTATAGCACGGGCTTTGCAGTTGAAATCGCGATAAATAAAAAGTTTTAGTTTCTCGGAAGAAAAACTTTGAGATTTCTTTGATTGCCATTTTATCTGATACATCTGGATAGCAAAGCACAGTAATTTATGTGGCATTGCACAAAAACCGACGAGAATTATAAAAACGTTTCGTGACTTTTCTGGGCTATCGTAATTTCCCTAATTTATAGAAAGCCGTTTTTGCTTGTTGTTTCTATTTTTAACAAAAATGGTTGTTGGTATAATTTCTAAATTTATTATGATTTGTTTTACGTAGCTATGGCCACTTATAGCTAATTCTAACTAAAAGCGTAGCTAATTTCATGTAACAGAAATTACGCATATAAATGAAAATACATAGAACGCGTATAAATGTTGTGAACAATATTTTTAAATATCTAGTTACAGATCATCTGTTCGCGTAAATTTGTACCTACACATAGATAGATAGTCGTTTACTTAAATAATATCTAGTTATATAAGATATTTTTTAATAATCTGTTAGTAGGTACAATAGCGAAGATATAGAAATCTTTACGCGCTAATTTTAGTGTGCGTTTTCATAATACTAGCTATAAAAAAAAACTCAATACTAGCTAGAAATTTTCATTAAAAACATTCTTTTGACTTATTAGGTAACGCACTATTAGGTAACTTTTTTGTACTGAATCTTATTTTCACCTTTCTCGCTATACGAGGTATAGCTATAGAGGAAGGTATTGTTGTCGTCATGTAGGATTTGGACCAAATGCGTTCACGTTTTTTCGGTTTGTGTTTACTGACCGATATAAGATTTGAGCCCAAACGAAAGGTACTTTTATGGAACACATTTTTAACCTAAAAAATTTGACTAATACGCAGGTGTGTGTGTTTTTTTTACATTTTGAAAAACGTTTAACGCAAATTTCAAAAAAATATTACAATTCCCGCAATTTTCAAATTTTCAAAATTTTTCAAAATATCATTTCAAAATTTTTATCAATTTTAAAAATTATTAAATTTTTTTACAATTTTACAGTTTACAAGTTACCTGTTTTTAAAATTTTCCGCAATTTTTAAATAAGAAATTTCAAAATTTTCAAAATTTCAAGTTTCTTCAAAATTTTCAAACATTTTGCAAAATTTAACATTTTTAAAAAATTTTAAAATTTTCAACATTTAATGAAAATTAGTTTCAAATTTTCAAAATTTTTAGGATTTAAACTTTAAAACGCAAAAATTCTTTTTTTTTATTTTTAATAATTTGTGAGAAAGTTTAATTTTTTCACATTTTTTCTAAATTTTCAATATTATTTTTAATTGTTACAATTTTTAAACTTCATAATTTTTAAAATTTCACAAACCAGAATTTTTGTTTTAATTTTTTTAAATGTTTCGAGTTATTAATGTTTAAAAAAATTGCATAATAATCAGAACGTTCCAAAATTTTGAAAAAACAGAGTTGTTAAATTTTTGAAAAACATTCGGTATAAAATATATTTGAAATTTTTTGGACAATTTTAAAAAAACTTTTCGAAATATATTATAAATTTAGTAGACAGTAATAAACCATAAGTTAATACTTTCTTTTGGAGTTATTTATTGTAGAACATAATTATGGTGGTTATTAATCATTAACTCATTACAAAAAAGCTAAGGAAGTAGTTTGTTATTAATCCATAAGCTAAGCTGTTTATATGTCTCCTTCATAAACAATAATTCACTCTTACAGCGCTTTTTTACCTTCCTCGCCATACGAAGTATAGCTATAGAAAAAGGTAAATTGTGATCGTCATGTAGCATTTGGAGCAAATTTGAAGTTGTTTTGCTTTGGGCTTACTGGCCGATAAACGATTTATGCCTTAAAAAACGTACTTTTGTGGCGAACATTTTTAATCTAAACATTTTGACTTATAAGCAGGTTTGCGGGCCTTGGGAGTCCGTTAAAGCGGACGCTGCATGTATACACTCGTATACACTGTATACACTTTACAGTAAAGACGCCTTAACGCAGAAAACCCAAATGTGGCTTAAGGATTAGTAATTTCACCGAGATGAAATCGCAAAAATGAGGTTCGTTAGCTAAAGAAAAGATGGAAGAAAAGGGTGTTCTACTTCAAAATAGACGCGACCGTAAAAGAACCTTAGATTCGTATTCTACGCATATCGAATTTAAAAAAGTTTACAAATTTCGGTGGTGAAATCGGTATGAACATGTTAAATGACAAAAGGAACAACTTTCCATTGAGAAAGCACACTGAGAGGTTTTCTTTTGGTAATTTATCTAAACATTTAATTGCGTTATCGCCAAAAATACGGCTATCGGCCAAAGGTCATTAGGATGTGAAAAATCAATTTTAAGATTTTAATGGATAAACATTGGTTGCAACTGAAAAACACAAAATATCTTAAAGCAAGACGACTGCATCAAAAATAAAAAGGGGGAAAAGAAAAATTGGTCAGTTTTAATTTTCAAAAATTTTAAACGTTATTTAACAAATTTTTTTAAAGTATTTTAATGTTAATTTATTAAATTTTCCAAACTATGTAGTTTACAAAATTTTAAAAATTTACAAAATTTTTCTAAATTATCATAATTTTCAATAATTTACAAAAATGATTTTATTTTGCTAAAAATATTTCAAAATATTTCAAAAAATTCCAAAACTTTCAAAACTTTTCAAAACTTTTCCAAATTGCCAAACTGTTTCAACTATTTCAAAAATCTAAACTTTTCATAATTATTCAAACTTTCAAAATTTTTTTAATTTTCAAAATTCTGTAAAATTTTGTAAATTTTCAATAATTTTCAGAAATTTGCTCAAATTAATGAAAATTATTGAAATTTCCAAAAACTTTCAAAATTCAAACTTTTAAGTTATTTCAAAAACACAATTAAATTGCATAGTAGTCAAAACTTTCCAAACATTAAAAAAATATTGTTAAACATGGTCTAAAATATATTTGAAGAATTTCGAGAAGTTAAATCCTGTTTTAAATTTTCTACTGTCAGCTTCAACGATGTAAGAAGCGTTGTTGATAATCTAAACAACAAGAAATGCCATGATCATTTTGGCATGTCTTCCAAATTAATAAAATGTATAAAAAATATTATTTTAATACCGATGACTAAGCTCATTAACATGTGTATTGAATTAAGTATTTATCCAGATACACTAAAAACATCTAAAATAATCCCATTACATAAAGGTGGTTCGACTAGTGACACTAATAATTTTCGCCCAATTGCAATAGTGGCCGTAATATCGAAGATCTTTGAAACTATACTGAAAATACAAATCACAAATCACCTTGAACAAAATAATTTATTTTGTCAAACTCAATTTGGCTTCCGCTCGGCTAAATCAACAACTGATGCAATCATACACTTGTCAAATAAAGTAACTGAAGGCCAGGAAGCAGGGGAATTTGTGGGGGTGACTTTTTGCGACCTCCAAAAAGCATTCGACTGCGTGTCAAACCAAATTTTAGGGAAAAAACTTAGGAATCTAAATTTTAATGATTCCAGCTGCCAATTAATACAATCGTTTATGTCCAATAGGCACCAGTACACATCTATTAATAATAAAACTTCAGGGACGGATCCTATTTCAAACGGCGTTCCACAAGGGTCAATATTAGGCCCTATTTTGTTTTTAATCTATATTAATGATTTAGCTATTCCGAGAGCTGAGACTATACTTTTTGCTGATGACACCACGATCGTGATTTCAAGTAAGAATTTAACATTAGCTATTACTTCTTTGAATGTGGCGCGCAGTTATGCCTTAAATTGGTTTTCAGCAAATGAAGTCTCATTAAATGCTAATAAAACGATTGATATGTTTTTCACACATAGACCCCTAAATAATGTAAATAATCCGGAATCAGTCAAATTTCTAGGTATTCATTTGGATCCCATTCTTAGCTGGAGTGTCCATATAGACCATGTATCTAAAATGATTGCCAAAACTATTTACGTGATGAGACGGCTTAAGGATCTTGTGTCCTCAAAATGTTTATTAATTGCATATCATGCTTTGATAGTTTCGCAAATGTCGTATGGTCTGATAGTCTGTGGTCATTCTTCCAAAATGCACCGAATTTTCGGTTTACAGAGAAAGGTCTTGCGAGTAATTACAAACCTAGGATATAGAGACGACGTTAAGTTGAAATTTACCGAACTCAAACTGTTTACTCTGCCTTGTTTGTTTATATATCACTGTTTGTTGCACACGTTCAAAAATTTTAATACTTTTACATTACAAGAAGATGTTCATGATTATAATACTCGCTTTGCCAATGAGATCAGTGTGAACCGCTTTCGCCTGGCATCTAGCAAAAATGGTTTTAACTACTACGGTCCAAAGATTTTTAACAATTTACCTACAAATATCAAAAACCTGTCACTAGAAAAATACAAGGCAGTAATAAAAGATGAATTGATAAAACATGCTTTTTACAGTATAGACGAAGTTGTTGATTTCAGATTTGGTAGATTGTGAGGACTGTTATATATGTATGTATATGTTAATGTTAATTTGAATTCATGTTAATTGTGTACACTGTAGTTTTATATGTGATTATGTTGTCTTGACGTGTTTATTACACCAGTTTGTACCCAAAACGAAATAAATACTATACTACTATACTACCATACTACTAAAGTTGTCTAAATTTCAAAATTTCAAAATATTTTAAAAATTTTCAAAAATTTTAATAGATGCAAGAAAGGTCCCGTGGCGGTTGCCCGACAGCTTTTTTGACATAAGCATATTAAGTGTAAAAGGTGAATTAAGTTATAGGTAAACATTATAAATAAAACTTAACATCGAAATAAAATGTAAAAGTTTTATTCTGTATTTTTTTTTCAGTGAAAAATTGTTATATAATATTGATTACAAATATATAAAATACCTAATTACTTCAACAATATTTATTTATTTTAACCTTATACAAATGTCGGCATGTTTACACATGCCATTGTCAAAGGTTATATTAGAAAGTAAACACTTGGTGTTGTTATAGCAATAGAACTTGGTGACTTGATCTCGGTAATCGTCTGCAGACGACTTAATTTCTTATTCCAAAATGTCAAATAGAGGTGAATTTAAGAGATCAATTTGCTCATTCATGATCGGTACAGTATTTAAATGTTTGTGAATTTTAAAGCTTCTAGTATATCTAATTTACGTTTATCATCACAAAAGTGTAAACATTTTATAGTGTTATTAGATGTCATTGAATTATTGTGTTCTAGTAGGTGTTTAGCGTAATTGGATTTATGTTTCTAGTTCTAGTTGTTTTAAAACTTAATTTATATTTATTTGTTTTGTTTATAATTTTAGCAATTTTTTCTGGTGTCACCAACCTATGGGGTAGAGGCATATTTAACTGTATCGGATGAAGTTGGTTCTGAATGGCTAATTTATAATCTTTTTCTTTAATTAATATATCAATAAGTTTAGTATTATAACCATTATTGTATGCAATTGGTTTAATAATTGAAATTTTTTCTATTATAATTAAGTTGATTCAATTGAAGAAGAAACTACATAATAAATTAGTAGTTAGGAGACATAGAATTGTGAACACTTTTCTATTAGCACAAAACCCTATATTATCTATCCTAATACTTTAGTTTAAAATTTAAAGAAAGCGGTTCTACAAATAAAAATTGTAAGGGGCATGGCGTCTCCCGTGAGACACCTTGTAGTTGTGCCAGTTACACAAAAAATGCAAATTCAAGTAGGTATCATATAAATATGTGTATTGCATAGAGGTATTTTATAAATAAAAGTACTTTACGTTAGTTTGTTGTTTATAATTCCCGTGTATTGTACGTAAAAACTCGTGTATAGTTACTGAATGCTAGCTGCAGGTTAAGGCAATAACGGCTACTTGAACTGTCGCTTAGCTTCAGCCATATAATAAGAGCGCTAACTGCGAGTTAACGCTTAACTGTACATTGAAAGACAAAAATGTTCGTAGACTGGAAGATTAGCCGTAGTTTGCTACTGGATTTGAACTAAGGCGACCTAAATACAATCCCATGTCTTTATCCCTAAACCAAGCTCCTGTTTAAAAATTATTTCTATTACGTGAATTAAATGTGTTAAGTTTTCCAAATGACTTTTATTATGTACGTTGATAAAATAAAAATAATAAATATTAATAGTAGTTTATAATACTTACTTCTTATTTGTTTCAAACTGTAAAATAATATGAACAATTACGGTAAAATAATAAGCCGTTTAAATATGATAATAGCTCCACGAATTGCAAACTAATCATCGACATGCCGATCTTGTTTCATAACCGACTGCTATTACTTTTTATTTGATTGCTCTATATACGAGGGCAGGATGATAATTGGTTAGTCTAGCAATGAAAGATCGATTTTATGTTTTCAAAATCATTTTTATTTTTCAACATAATCTCCTGAAAGTTGAATACATTTTGTCCAACGATGCTCTAAGGCTTTGATCCCATTACGGATCGTGTTTTCTTCAAGGCTTGCAAAATAGGAGTCAACAGCGGTTTCATCGGATGAAAATCTCTGTCCACCTAGGAAAATTTTCAGCTTAGGGAATAAGTGGAAGTCAGAAAGAGCCAAATCCGGCAAATACGGTGCATGTGGAAGCAAATCGTACTTCAATTTGTTAAATTTAGCCATGGCAGTAACACAGGTGTGAGGACGAGCATTATTTTTGTGAAAAATGATTTTTTTACGTGCTAAACCTGGCCTTTTTTGATGAACATTTTGGCGTGGCTGGTCCAAAAGGTTAGCGTAGTATTCGCCATTTATCGATTTTCCTTTTGGAAGATAATCGATCATCAAAATCCTTTTTGCATCCCAGAACACTGATGGCATGACCTTGCCAGCTGATTTGAAGGTCTTTGCTTTCTTTGGAGCCGAGCCACCAGGTTCTGCCCATTGCTTTGATTGCAGTTTCGTTTCTGACGTATAGTAGTGGACCTAAGTTTCATCGGTGGTGACAAATCGACGCACAAAATCAGTGGTATTCTTCATAAAACGGTCCAAACACTTTTGGGAAATCTGCATTCGCACACGTTTTTGATCGAGTGTAAGCAAACGCGGCACCCATCGCGCGGATAGCTTTTTCATACCTAATTCTTGGGTTAAAATATTAAACACTTGCTCTTTTGAGATGCGCACAACATTTTGTAAAAAGTGCTAGAATAGAAGAAAAAGTTTTTGAGATATTACACTTTAAAATTGGAAAAATTGAATATTATTACTAATATCAGTTTACTTAAATAGCTCTGTCCTGTATTTTTTAGCCAGGTGAACGTTATTCAACGCATTCACAAAACAAAGAATCTAATGAAAAATAACCACAAATTTCTAGCGCCTGCCCCGACAAATTACAGATATTTGCTGTGCTGACACACTACAAGTCATTTGCCGTACCCACAGTACATAACTTCATTTTAACAGCATTTTGGTTTACTGCAGAAACTATAATTCTTGTATTTCTCGTCTTGATTCATTTAACCACTTATTTTTTTTTCGATTTCCTTATATTTCTCGTTCCAATTCAGAGTTTTACAGAATTTAACTCTAACCAGTGTGTAGGTACTCAAGTAAATTATGTGCGCGACTTAATATGCTGAATAATAACCAAAATTTCGAGTAGTTAAGCCACTTTAACAGTAAGCTTAGATTCGGATGCTATCATTACAAAATTTGAGAAAACGGAATATATCTACCATCACTCTTTTACACCCACCGATGTTTTAATTTTGTTTTACATAGAAATGTTTGCTTCAAACTTAACATGAAGTAGTGAAATGAACAGCAAAAAATCAATTTTAACGGGGAAAACCCACGATGCTTTTATTTTGGTCGATTACTTAAGCAGAATAACCATACAACTGCTTAACAAAATGAGTAAAGCACTGCATTTCAAACCCAGATTTTAACCATCTTTTTTTATTTTTCAGAAGTGTTTTGTATTACGGTATCTATAAGATTCTAAAGACACACCTCTTAGACTATAGTAATAACTAATCTATCTGTCTGTATTAAATCCCCAATTGTCTCATCATAACACGACGACGAGATCTTACATCTTATTTATTATTTTGAGCAAAATGTTATGTAGCTATCACTTAGCGCGCGGCGTGATACATAGAAGAATGTCTGGTATTTATTTTTTTTTTTAATTTGCTGATTAAGTAGCCACTATTAAATTTATGAGTACCAACTTTTACAGACAAAATCAGTTGTTCATTTATTAAAAGTCGCGTGGCCGACCTTCCGGAACCTCGAGGCGAGAAAAAGCTTGCGTACAGTACTTCTTCAAGATTGATTATTTCCGACTAACGATCAGGACAGACATTTCTGAAACTACGAATTAATTTACAACAGCACGACTATCAGTTCCTACAGTTACAAGGGTTTTACATGGGAACCTTACAATAAATTAAGAACACTTATAAACAGGGACACTTTAAACACTTTATAGGAGATGTGGGTACATTTACTAACAATATTGTGTACCGGGTGTTAACGAAACATTATTCACGATTTTTTTTTATTTATTAATATAAACGAATGAAATTTGATATGGATAATATATCCATAAAATTCAATTATTTGATGGTATTAGAAAGTTTTCACTATTTGAGTTTTCTCCGGAATTGCCACCCTGCATATTTTTAGATATTTGGACTCCGGATAAAATTTTGCATACGATTGTGTACCTTAATTGTTTTCATGACCGCCATGACATTCTAGACGCAAAATAAAACCGAATTTGTAGTTGCCTAAAAACAATTACAGTACACAAGCGTATGCAAAATTTTATTTTGATTCAAAATATGTAAAAATGTACAAAGCATTGTATTTAAAATAAAAAAAGCTATGATAACTTCCGGCGAAACCCGAAGCGGTAAAAAATTGCTAAGAGTATCAAATAATTGAATTTGATAGATGTATCATCTATACCAAATTTTATTTTTTTTATTTTAGTAAATAAAGAAAAAAAGGGGTATGAACCATGTTTCGTTTACACCCGATATAAAGAAACAAATTTGCCTCTTATAGCACTTTTTACAGTAATACCACTTGAAATTTTAAATTTAAAACAGGTGTTAATAACTGATTAGTTTATAAGGAAAAAACTATTCGACTTGACCCAAATATTGGGAGCTGAAGTTACAGTAATAACCACGCTAGGAACAAACTGCTAAGATTACACTATCGCTTGCATTTAAAAAATATGTATTTGTGGGCTACGCCTAAAGATTTCGTTAGGTAATTTTGAAAATAATACGATCCAACGCATGTTGTTTGGGTTGTGTAATCTCAGCTGCAGCTGTAATCATCTCAAGTTAAAACAGAGCAAAAGAATCCGAATTTAATATGAACAAATACAATTCATCACTTTATTTATTTATTAAAGAAATAACCCAGGGGTTGCGCTAGTAATGGTATTATAAAATTAGATGTGCAGTTAATAAGAAACCAAAAATTTCCTTCTCTCTCAGACAATGAAAGCAAAAACATATTTTTTTAATTTTTGCGATGAAACATTGAAATTAGAGAACAACAGAGATCAGAATGCTTAAATGCGCAAAAATAAAGAAACTAGAAGAACATCTCCCCAAACATTACTGCGTCCGAAAAACCAAGTTTAGAACGCAATTGCAAGCAAAAGCAATAATAACGTATGATTCAAAAAATTTCAGATCTCGGGCGGCCAAGGGATATAATTTCATGTCTTAGCTAACTACTTTGCTCATTGCTGTCATGTTGACATTTTGAATTTAAAATTTAAAGTTGTATCATTTCATACTTAAATAATAATTTTTTATTTGTAGGTTATTTTTTAGGTTAACGTTTTGTTTACTTTAATTAATCGCGTCTGTTATAAGCTAAGACATGATTTCTTTTTTCACCGCCGCCCGAAATCTGAAATATTTTGAATCATACGTTATATACATTTTAAAAATGTATGGGAGGCGTTTACAGAGGATTGGAAAATCGACATAAATCTATACAACAGCCGTTCGCAGCTCTTAGTTTAGAAGCTTAAAATCGTTGATAATGTACTTTAAATTGAAGTTTCCACGCTTTCAAAACTTCTTTTTAATTCTAACATTTTACTGTTTATGTTTATACCAAATATTACACCATCTGCTAAATTAATTTTTTAGTGTAAATGTGTTAAATCCACCATATTAAAAAGATCAAAATGTTCGTGGTTTTGTAGCTAAGCTAGAGAACTAAACCACGCTACAAAGGGCCCGGCGGCATCATTTCTTCACCAGAATTTATAGTGTTCACTTTGAGATGCTGTTGACGTCGCGGGCATGCACTTTTGAATCATGTCAAGTTCTTCCATATTCGCTCTATTAAAAAAATTAAAAGACAGATTAAGAAATGAGTGGTCAATTATTGCAATGCCTATTATTACACTTGCTCTCAATGTAATATTGAGATATTTGGCATAGAGATCTGTAAAACAACATTATTAAAAATTCAATAAAAGCAACATGCTAATTGTTAATTGCTAAATATTATTAAAGTTTTGGTATCTGTGGGCTTTTCTATACAAAACGCTACAGCTTTCCACTAAATATATAAAAATGATCAGAAATCGGGTATTGTAAAAGAAAAGTTTATTGCTTTGCTTGGTTAAGCAAAAACAACTTCCTTCCAAGTTAAATATAAACAATACAACGAATACAATAGATATGTGCAATGAACAACTTAGAGTAGGCTGTAGCTGTAGTGGTCTTACGAGAAGAAACACGTAGGCTGTGAGCTTGGATACAGATGCCTATGAGTTGGTTAACTGGGTGTATTTAAGGCAGGCCCTCTCTGTGCAGAAGAACCAACGGTAATTGCTGGTAGTCTGGTCTGAAAGGGGTCTATTAAACGCTGGAAGGTGGTCGAACCATTCTTGAGTCAGAACGGCATCCGGTTAAAATTCTAAAAATAAATGGGATTGCAACGGTGGTTTTATCTTTGTTTTCTAAAACCGTTATTTGCCGGTAAGCAGACTGGTGGAAGCGGTAGTACTTGGTGCATATTTATAGCTTTGAGCCTGTGATAGTAGATGCATAGCCATACCTCTTGTTTTGGTTTCGAAACGAGTGCTACCGGTGTGGTGCACGTAGATTCGCATTCTTAGATCTTGACTGGGTATAATTGCAAAAAAACTATATAACGCTGATAAAAATAAAATACCGATTGTTTAAAGAATTTAAAACACCTAATGTCTACATAGTATGACTATTTTTCTTTAACTGATATTATTTATGACTAGATGCGAGATCGCTAGAGCACCGACTAGCCAACAAATTATATACGCAGAAATCTGGCTCAATAGTCAAGTCAGGCCGGCACACAGAAGTGTTATTATATTACGCCTTGATTACCTAATTTATTGCAATGAATTTAACACCCTAGGCGTCACTGTTTTAAATGCAAAATACCAATACCAACTCCCAACGATACACAATAATAATAACGAATCGAATCAGACTGATTTAATCAGTCTTTGTTCAATTTTTGATCTGGTTGCATGTATGCATCAACTAGACAAAAAAATAAAATCCTAACACAAGCAATACAAAGAGCAGGTTTGTGCTTCTGGAGCCCAATTTAATAATAACTATAAGCAATTATGTGAGAAAAAAATACATGGCAGGAAGCATGTACAATTGTACAAATTAAAACAGTGGGTGCACCCGACAACCTCTTTGTGGCTTCAAAAGGGATAAGAAGTTTAATTTCAAGTACATCCGCAGAGGTATGTGCCACATTAAAAATTATTCTTCTAATAATTGGGAAAACCTTGGGCAGTTGGCAAATTAGTGTTAAATTCTTTCACTTCAAAGTAAACGCTAGGTTCGTCTCTGAAGCCATTGACCTGTTTTTGTTCGCCTAGAGCAAGAGACATGGCTTCATCTTCCCGGAGGATATTGAGTTCGATGGTTATCATGTTGATCTCTATGGAACCGACTTTTTTCTTCCTTGGCAAATGTAAAAATAGAAACGTGTCCGGCAGCTGGTAACAGCCATCTAACAGAAAGCAGAGCTCTAAGAAGAAGTCTGCGAATATTACATGTGGGATTTTTCCTCGACCTTGTGGCTCGGCTCAATTATTGGCAAAACAACAGCTAGGTCTACCTCATGGATAGGGTGAGAATATCTAAGAAAAGCTGCTGTGTTTCCACTTGAGCGAGTTGTGCGCGTTATAAAAATGAACTATGGTCAAAACTGAAAGTTGGTGTCTTTGTCTTCCGTAAAATGACAGGTTGCGTTGAAGAAAGTACCAAGAACTGGATCGTGACAGCTCTGACATGGAGACACACAGTAGTGGTGGTGCTGCGACCTCTTCTGACCGTCGCGTCAGACAGTATGAGGTTGACATAGTGCTTAGGACGTTGTAACAGGCAATGATTGGTTTGGCGCAGATGTTCACGCAAGTTTCATTTGTTGCATCACCTACTTGTATGGTGACGCCTGGACAGGACGTGTTTCCTGTGGTTGTAGGAACGGCGTCGGCGAGAAAGAAATGTATGTCTCTTCTTTGTGGATTGCAATTAAATCAACTGCTTCGAATGAGAGCGGGTTTTCCGCAGCCGTGGTTATCTGCAGTGCGGTGACCTGAAGCAGACAGATCAGGGATTGCTGAATGGTGCTTCGTGGCGTTGAAGTTTTTATGTTTCTTTCGTCTTGCGTTTCCGGCATTTCTTCTTAGTATGTCCCATGAGATTTTGATACACACAATCAGTGGCGTAACTATAAACCGTTGTGGGTGCCCCAAACTTCCAAATCGTTTCTTTTATTATTTATAATTTTCCTAAGGGGGGGAGCGATAATATCGGCAAAGGGGACCCCACAACGTGTTTTCTACATGTCGAAGTATGGGTCTGTTGTTAGCGGTGTTGTTTGTTGTGAAGAGACGTTTACCGTTTTCAACCGTTATCAAAACTCATCATAATTTTACAAAGCGTGAAAGGAAATGCAGAAAAAAATTAATTTAGTCAATGTCGACATATGGCAAGAATATTCCTAAAGTTGTAAGACTAGTAGGTCTAACACTTTTTAACGTGGTGTTATTCACAAAAAGAAAGGTTCTGCTACAGCATTTTTTTTAGAGTAGATTTGTATTACGTTGATCAAATTTGTTTCGAGGTGTAGAAATTTAACAACAAATGTTTTCTACCGCAAACCGCACAAAATAAGCTCATTTTCTTATTAACGGTTACTACACAGTGCCAGAACAATATGCCTTACCACAATTCACCCATTGCTAGTAGTGTTTAAATTTCGGTCGATTTACGATTTTTCTGCTTACATTCGAAATCTTCCTCATAAATGAACAAGTGATAAAATAAAATAATAACATCTAACAAAACTGCATTCTCTTCTCCTGGACCTTTCATATGTATAAGGTATTTACGGTGACATCGGCAACGATGCCTTGAAAATTGATTTTTGCGAGGGTGTAGGTGTGGGAGGATAAAACGGACGAGTGACGTTGCAGCTGTGTGGTCATAATCCGTAGTGTGTCGTCATATACACGTAACTTCTATAGTATATTCGTATTGGATGTAGAAACCTATTACTAGTTAACCTAATTCGTAAGATACGCTTTACTGCAATGCAAATTAATAACTCACGTATGAAAGATTAATATGAAGTAACATATACATCGCAGATAAACTCTCAGTACTTAAAAAATCGAGTACCACTTCTAAAAAACTTTCATATCTGAAAGCATTTCTTGTAAGTCGTTAAGAGTACTACACCTCCTACAACAAATAGGCGTAGTTAAAATCACGTAACTACCGGAAAACGCGTTGTTGATGTTAAAAAGTTTCGTTTTCTTTTTCTTAATTTTTAAAATAGTTAAAAATTCTTTTGCTGATCCTAATAAAGTATTTCAAATAGTCTACTGAACTGAAAAAACAAATAATTATGAAAAATAACCGAGAAACGCGACAATGAAGAGCAATTAAACAAATTGTTAAAAAAACAACGTGGAAAATTGTTTGGATTACAAAAAAAATTAGTAGCAATAAAACATAAAAACCCTCGACCAAGAAATCGTTTATCTAAGGATCAAGGACAGGTACAAAGCAGAGGAGGCGCAAGAGGGATAATTAGCCCCTTCAGATTCGATAAACACCAATATTTGTAGTATCTAAACACACGTACAGATACGTACCACGACTTGTGCAGTTACATATACGTTTTACGTTGAAGTAACTAGATACCGATACAGTTACCATGACAATGTATGTAGATGCTTAGCAGATACATTTTATTCAAACAGCACAATACATACCAAAAAAGCTGTCGGGCAACCGCCACGGAACATTGTTCTAATTAATTGAATTTTTGAATATTTTTAAACTAAGGAGTGTCCAAAACGTCTTAGTTCTAGGTAGCTTTGGATTGTGAAACGACGTCTTTTTTTCAGTCATATTTAAGTAATTTTTTAAGTAACTAGTGTTACCCCAGCGCACAATGCACTGACAGACTGAGCGTTGACAGAACCGGCTAAATGATAAGTCACGTGATGCATTAGTTCCATAAGGGAGACGCGACCTTAGTATAGATGTCGCCTCAAGTGAAGCGCGTCTAGCAAACTTTCATTTATATTATAAATTAAAATAATTATTATCGAAAAATCGACGTAGAATAAAAATAAAAAAATGTTTCATGTTCCATCTGAGGATAGAGACCTGGTGAAGCGGTAGCCGCTGGAGAAACCGCAGAAGAAAACCCTTTGAGCTTTTATATATGTATGGATAAGCAAAGTCAGTTTAAATTAATTTTTTTTTTATTTTTGAATTATTCAGTATAATAATTTTAATAAAATATTGTATTCACTGGTATTTTGCTTTCCATTAATAAACATAAAAGTTTAAACAAAATTTTCATAACCATCATACAACATCAATTATGTCATCTTAACTGAGTTTTCTATCAGGTTAGGTATCAAGATAGTAAAGACATGCGTTTTACAATCCATAGCCTCCCAGGACTGAGGACTTTTTGGACAATCGTGATTTCGAAAATTTTTACAATTTTATAAAAATTTAGAATCTTGAAAATATTTTGAATATATTTTATACCGGAAGTGAATAATTTAAAAATTTGCCTTTTTTAAAAATTGTACGTAATTTTTTATTATTTTGATATTTTTTAATTTAATTAATTTTTGAAAACATTAAAAATTTCGAAAACGTTTGAAAATATTAGTAAAATTTGTCAATATTAAAAATTTGTGTAAAATGCATAGAAATTTTGAAAATGAAGAAAAATAATAAAATAACAATTCAAATATTGAAATGTTTTAAAAACTTTTTCACGCTACCGGCAATGTAAGTAGGCCTTACATCCATAGCTACAGGGATCGTAAATGGCTGATAACATTCGTGTACTAGTTACCCTTGACGACGGAACTTAATAGTGTCACTTACATCCCTAGGAAAATAATGTTGATTTTAACTGTTCGTTGATATGGTAACAAGCACAGACAACTTAGAATAATGGGGCTTTTAAAAATAATTCCGATGACAGCTGTCAAAACGAACTTTTAAAAATATGATTAAATTTCTACCTGTAGGCCTACTTACATTGCCGGTAGCGTGAAAAATTTAATAAGTAACACGGAATGTATCGACTAATAACATCCTCGGCAGGCGACAAGCTTCGGCTCCGCCTCATCTCGTATTCGCCTACCTCGGATGTTATTTCGTCCTTACATTCCTTGATACTTAAATAACTATTAAGTTTTTAATATTATTGAAAATTTTTAAAATTATGAAACATTTAATTTATATAATTTATATAAAAAATTTAAATGGAAATTTTGAAAAGTCTTGAAAATTATTAATTAATATTTTGAAAAATTTTGAAAATTTAGAAACTAAATATGAAAAGAATTTTAGTTTTGGAAATTTTTGTAAATTTCGAAAATTTGTGAAATTTTTGATTATTTTGAAACTGCGATTTTTCTGAAAAGTTTTTAAAATAATCTAAAATTTTTGTAAAGTTTTGATTTTTTTAAATTTAATTAATTTTTGAAAACATTAAAAATTTCGAAAACGTTTGAAAATATTAGTAAAATTTGTCAATATTAAAAATTTTTGTAAAATGCATAGAAATTTTGAAAATGAAGAAAAATAATAAAATAAAAATTCAAATATTGATGTTTTAAAAACATTTAAGTTTTTAAAATTATTGAAAATTTTAAAAATTATGAAACATTTAATTTATACAATTTATATAAAAAATTTAAATGGAAATTTTAAAAAGTTTTGAAAATTATTAATTAATATTTTGAAAAAATTATAAAAATTTAGAAACTAAATATGAAAAAAATTTTAGTTTTGTAAATTTTTGTAAATTTCGAAAATTTGTGAAATTTTTGATTATTTTGAAACTGCGATTTTTCTGAAAAGTATTTAAAATTTACTAAAATTTTTGTAAAGTTTTAAAAAATTAAAAGTTTGTTGAAAATTTAGAAAATGTTTAAAATATTCAAGAATGTTACAAACTTATTTTTTACTAATCTCCTAAATTTTACTCTGACGCCTTGTTTGAAGAATTTGAAATTGATTACTTATTTTTTCAAAAATGCAAACGCCGATCGTTATAAACTTTTATCAGTTTGATAGACTATTTAAAGTCTTTTATTAACATCCGCAAGAATTTTCAACTATTTTAAAAATTAATAAAAAAAAACGGTATTTTTTAATATCAACCGGCAATTACGTGATTTTAGCTACGCCTATCAAGTAGCTCTAGTTAAAATACATATTTTTCATGTTTTGCGTATTTTTGATAACTTTTTAAATAAACTATTTATATCGACTTTCAGTCCGAAAGCCGAAGCGCACCTAATTAGCTGTAGGGCGGGCGGTTCCGTTCTTACTATTCTTATGCGGAATGCGACTTACGGTGAAATGAGAGAAGAGCTTAAGACAAATCGAAAACGTTTTTTACGAAATTCTCTAGCTTCAAAACAGCGGCCGCTACAACTTTTTAAAAATCCCGAATTTAACGCCCACTTACTCAAAAAGTAGTCATCTAACTGGCATCAGCTACAACTTGTTTGAGAGCCCTTGGTGAGTGGTATACGATGAAACAAAATTAATTTTGAAAATCTAAAAACGATCGCAATGGGGCTAAAATTTAAAAAAAAAGTATAATTCAAATGATTCTTTTTAAACTTTGTAGGTTATTAGAACGGAAGATTAGCTACAATTTGATTTTTTTTGAAAGCTGCATTTTCACTGTGACGCTTTCTATGAATTTGGATGGATGGAATGGGGGGTTGCCTATATAACTTGCTTTCTTAGAAATCTAACAGTCGGTGAAACATACAACGTTATAATTATAAAATTTACATTTTTGCAAACATGGTAAGTATTAATATCTAGTATGGGAAAGTCCACTCGAAGTCTGCACTTCAGCTTACTAATTGCTTTGTGTCATTTTACGGTTATTTGAAACGTATTATTAGTGTGTGTTTGTAATGTGCACATGATTTTTTAAATTGACATATTCTTATTAAAATTGAACAATTATATAATGCATTCTTGATATCCTCCCATAAATGTGGATCCTTGGAAAAAAATTTTGCAATCGACGCGACGTTCATTGAAGATTTTATTAAACTGTAGTCAGCAACCGTACACCGTGGGCCGTAGATACTATAATACATTGAATACTTGCTTTACATTTCAGCCTTCAGGGTCATCTCCTGTATTCATACCCTACCATGTTATTATTTTCCGATACTTTCAATATAGGGTATAAGTATTGGTTTCGTGAAAATTTTAGAGTTCGAGATTTTTCCATATGCTTTGATAGATGTTTGGAGTCCCAGAAACCCACAAACGTGATTTTTAAAGATGTCTGGCTCGATGTGGAAGGGTGAGTGTGCGCCTCATAACTGCCAAACCGATGCGATGGTCCGATTTCAGACTGTGGGAGTGCATATAAAATTTAATTTATCAAAACAATAAGTTATAAAAAATGGGCGAAACAGGTCGCTGGTACTTTCCCATACTTTCTACGTTTGAAATATTGTCGCGTCAAAAAGTGATCAAAATTTACATCTAATCTAGCCGATACAACTCCGCTGCAGACTCAAGGCGTTGGTTACGTAAGTACGAGCGGCGCGCGCTCCTATTACGTAAAAGGCGCTAAGATAGTTAATGCGCTCACGAAAATAGTTATAACAACTTCATTATACAGTTATCAAAAATATGCAAAAAATGAAAGATTGTTTTATTAGAGCTAACTGATAGGCGTAGTTAAAATCATGTAACTGTGGGAAAACACGTTGTTGATATTAAAAAGTATAGTTGTTTTTTTTTTAATTTTTAAAATAGTTAATATTTCTTGCTGATCCTAATAAAGTTCTTCAAATAGTCTATCAAACTGATAAAAGTGAAATTTGGGAAATCAATAAACAACAAATTTTGTAGTTTATTGCAAGCTCTATCGGTTCAGAAAGTTTGAATAAAATGTTGTAGGCAGTTTTAAAGCAATAATTTTTTGAAAATATCCAAAATTATGAGCCGTTAGTATATTTACAATATTCATATTTACAAAAATACTTTTAAATGGTTTAATTATATCCAAAATTATGAGCCGTTAGTATATTTACAATTTTCAGATTTACAAAAATACTTTTAAATAGTTTGATTATATCTACTTCTTAAGGGCTATCAAATAATACAACAATTTGTATTGATTGGATATTTTGTTTTTGAGTAATCGAGCATTAAAGTAGAATATTCAAAAATTCGTAACGCTCTTTATTTTAAAGATGCGACATTTGCCAAAAAGCGTTTAATTTTTCTTTAAATGCACTAGAACGCTATGTATTTAAAATTTCAAAAAAGTGTTTAGAAAAAATCTGTACTAAAGAAACAAGTCTAATTTCCGTGTCCGGTTCCGATTCCAATTAACGACCTCGCAAAGAACTACCTACAACTAAAAAACTTCTACACACCAAATATTGTAAAAATGGGTCAAGGAGGTTCAGGATATAGGGAAACAAACGCACCCACGCACCCACCCACAGACAGACAGGCAGACATTTTTAAAAGACATTATTTAAAAGCCACTCTTTTGGGTTCCTTGTTTCCCAAAGCGCGTATTTCCGTTAAAATCTAATATTCGAAAATTTGCATTAAATCATAACTTTCCTTACTTCAGTAGAATTATTGGAAAGTAAAAATCCAGATATGGAAACGTAAGTTAAACATCTTGTTTAGTAGCTTTTCTTTAATTGAATTTTCTAATTCTGAAAACGGAATCTGATAGGAAACCGTAGCGCAAATCCAACGTTTGTTTTTTCGAACTTTCCCGCTTAAAAATGGAGGCCGCTACGATCATCAGAAAATTTTGAATTTAACGCCTTATTACTAAGAACACGTTGACAGATCGGGATCAAATTTAGTATTGTAGTAGCTCTACGGAGACACAATATTACTATATACGAGAATTTGAAACTCAAACTGTGAAGTAAAAAGTATTTTGCAATTTTGGGAAATTTTAGTTGTAACGCCTATTTCTTTAAGAAGTACCTAAAAATAAGCAACTCAAATTGCATTTTCAATTATTTTGCACAGGTCACACGGAATTTTGAAAAAAAAAATGATCTAGACATACATGCATTCAAATAACGTCATTTATGACACAATTCGATATTTTTGTGATATTTTTTGACTTTTCTTCCATTCGTTTCTTTCTATGGCTTTTATAATTCGTTTTTTTCTTTCGACATTTTGAACATTTACTATAATTTTGTTAATTTTTGAATTAGTTATTGTAAATTTTACAAACTGTTGATTTTTGCTTTGTAATTTTGGTTTGTTCTATTGCTTAGTTTTGTAACATTTTGTTAATTAATTTATTTTTCACGCTACTGGCAGTGTAAGTAGGCCTTACATCCATAGCTACAGGGATCGTAAGTGGCTGATAACATTCGTGTACTAGTTACCCTTGACGACGGAACTTAATAGTGTCACTTACGTTCCTAGGAAAATAATGTTGATTTTAACTGTTCGTTGATATGGTAACAAACACAGACAACTTAGAATAATGGAGCTTTTAAAAAATAATTCCGATGACAGCTGTCAAAACGAACTTTTAAAAATATGATTAAATTTCTACCTGTAGGCCTACTTACATTGCCGGTAGCGTGAAAAATTTAATAAGTAACACGGAATGTATCGACTAATAACATCCTCGGCAGGCGACAAGCTTCGGCTCCGCCTCAGCTCGTATTCGCCTACCTCGGATGTTATTACGTCCTTACATTCCTTGATACTTAAATAACTATTAAATTTAATATGAATTTCAAAAGTGGGAAAGAGGGCTGTATTTATTCTGTATTAAATTCCGTCGTTATGGAAACAAATAGTAGGTAGTAAATTGAGTTGCCTACATTTAGGCGCTTCTTCAAGAATCTTTGCGAAGCTCTATCCCTGGAAGGAAACACTTTTGACCACACATTTATCAACAAAAGTTGTTTGCTTTGTTGTATTTTGCAAGCCCTAGAAGTTTGTCCTTACAATTCATTAACACCCGTATACTCTAGGGTCTACAACGCTGATATACAAAAACAATTTCTAATGTATAGTGTGGTGCTGGCGAAATTATTTTCTCATTTTTTCTGTTCCGTTGCGAAATAACATGAAATTATATCCAATCGATTTATTAAACGATTTTTAAGTAAACGGAAACAAAAATTGTTATTAAAATGCAAAAATATTCATAGATAACTCTGACACAGACCTTAAAATCATTATATTGCCACTTTTTTAAAACTAGAAGTTCCTGTCGGCTCTCGCATAGGATAACTGACCCAAATCAAATTTTATTATTTGTATCAGGGCAAGGTTTTTCACTTTATAACTAAAATGTTAAGCTGGGTTTACATGCTGTAAATTTCATTATGTAATAATGTCGTATTTTTACACCAAAATCACTTTAGAGATGTAGATTACTAATACAAGTCATTACTTTTGTTATACGTAAAATTAAATTTCCCGGCATTTATGCACAGGAAGTACGTAATTTTGGCGCGAGCAAAAACCATAAAACTGCGCATGCGGAGAATGCTCGGCATCTGTCAAATTCAGCATGGAAGCGAGTTAGCAGCTCGTTATTCTACCGGTACCGTATTTAAAACAAAATAGTTTTTTGAACTTTAATTTCATAGCGATAATTCTATCAAAATTTTCAAGCTATGGGTTCATACTTATCAGAGCCCGTGACAGAAAAAGCATCCAGCGATGAAGCGAATGATAAATTGAAGAGTGGTGCAAGTTCAATGCAAGGTTGGCGCGTTACCCAGGAGGTAAATCTTTAATTTTAAATTTTTAAGTTTGTTCGCCATTACACATTTACGCACGTGAATTCGTGTTTTTATGGTATTGGTAATTTTTGTACAACTTTAGATTATGTTGGTTTCCAGGATGCACATAATTGTTTATTGGACTTTGATGTAAACACATCCCTGTTTGCTGTATATGATGGGCATGGGGGCCATGAGGTGGCCCTGTATTGCTCGCAAAAGCTTCCACAATACATCAAGAACACTGATGCATACAAAAATCATAACTATGAAAAGGCCTTAGTAGATGCATTCTTAGGATTTGATGCTACCATAGCATCACGAGAAGTTGTAGCTCAACTTAAGCAAATTGCTGATGTTAAAGAAGGTGAAAATGAAAGCAGCAGCAGTGATCTGGAGGAAAATGTTAATAATTTGTATGAGGAAGCCACAATGCCTTTAGAACAAGTTATAGAAAAGTACACATCTAATTTAAAGAATCCCGTTCTACATAGTTTGCAGAAAGATGGAGAAAAACAACCAGTATCGCCATATTTACGAGCACGCAGAGATGCATTCTCGAATGAAGCATGCTCAACTGTAGGTGAAAGTTCAGGTAGTAAAAGTTTGTGTATCGATGATCCAGAAAGTGCAGTAAGTAGTTCTGAAAGCAGCACAAATCGTTCAAAAGATTTAGGTTAGTAGAGCTACTTTAAAATGAATAAATGTAATAAATCAATTTATTATTACAGCAACTGCATCTACTGGTCCTAACACAATCAAACCTGTTGAAAAGAATGGATCATTACAAAAACCAGAAATCCATATAGAGTTGGCCGATTCTTCAGGAACAGATTCTAAGGACAACAAAACTGTTACTAATGAATCAAATCCTAAAAATAATGAAATTGATACAAAGACTGGTGGTAATCAGCCAAACCAAAATGGTGAAGTTGAAACGCCAAAAGTGAAAGCACAGGAAGATGCAGAAACACCTCAAGAGAATGGTGAAATTAATAAAAAAGGTTAGTTGACATGGCAAAATACACAGTAATGAACCACAATTGAAATGTTAGTAATAATAATAGTTATCTTAATTTTATCTAGTGTTTATTCAATTAACAAATTAAGGGCCTATTATTATAGGTATTTTAATGGTATTCTTTGCATCATACTCAAATAAGAGTTTTGCTGTCGTGGTAACAATCCTTGAAATTGATTTTAAGATGAAGTGTCTAAATTGGTAAAACTGATACTGCTTTTCATTGAAGATTAGTGCTCATATTTAGTTTTAGTAACAGGATTGTAACAAAGTCAACATAACATTTAAAGTGAAACTTGTTAAACGTGTCAAATGTATGCAATCGCTACTTGACTTTGTTCACTTGCAACGAACTTTCCTATACAGGGTTTTTCATAAGTTGCTGAACTTAAACTGGTAGTATGAAATGCATTCTATAGCTTTTTTTTATATGAACATGTCTCCGATTTTTGCTTTTGGTTTTCTTTAAGCTGAAAAAATATTTTTCCAAACAATCAATTGTTTGCTCATGAAAAGTATGTTTTTTGTCGCTTCTAAATGCACTAAGACATGCCTGCAGAATACTGGTGCATGCAACCGTTTGGCAAGCCGGCACTGGTGTGACTGCATGTCACTGTTCTCTCACAAAACATTCATACAAGCATACTTTTAAAATACCATAAAATAAAAGTTCAGGCGAAGTGCTTTGCTCATTTTTACTTTCCCACACTTCTACTGAAGTAAGAAAAGTTGTGATTTCATGCAAATTTTCGAATTTCAGATTTTAGCGAAAATGCACGTTATGGGGTCCAAGGAACACGAAAAAGTGGTTTTTAAAAAATGTCTGTCTGCGAGTGGGTGGGTGGGTGCGTTCATTTCCCTATATCTTTAGAACCCTTTGACCGATTTTCATAAAATTTGGCATGTGGAAGTTTTTTTAGTTGCAGGTAGTTCTTTGTAAGGTTGTTAATTGGAACCGGAAACAGAAATTAGACCTGTTTGCTTGGTATAGATTTTTTTTTTAAACACTGTTTTGAAATTTTGAAAACATAGTGTTGTGCATCTAAAGACAAATCAAATTCTGTATCTTCAAAATGAAGGCCGCTACTAATTTTTGAAAATTTTAACGTTAATGTCCGATTACTCAAATACAAAATATCCAATCAATACAAATTATCATATTATTTGATAGCCCTGGATAAGCATAATCAAGTGATGTAAAAATATTTTAGAAAATATGAAAATTGTAAATATACTAGCGGCTCAAAGTTTAAGACATTTTCAAAAAAAACTTCCTCAAAAACTGCCCTCAACATTTTTTTTAACTTTCTGAGCCGATAGAGCTTGCAGTGAACTACAAATTTTTGAAAATTTCGGAATTGACGCGTTTTCTGGAAGTTACGTGATTTTAACTACGCCTATCAATTAGCTCTAATAAAAAAAAAAATGTTTTATTCTTTGCATATTTTTGATAACTATAAATAAAGTTATTATAAGCATTTTTGATTCGCGCATTACCTATCGCTTTTATGCAGTCAGTAAATGTGCCTTGTACGTAACCAACGCCTTGAGGAGCTAGCGGCTTCTACCGGCTGTAGATGACTAGTGTAAATTTCAATCACTTCTTGACTCGAGAATATTTGAAACGTAAAAAGTATGGGAAAGTACCAGTGACCTGTTTTGCTAATTTTTTACTTTCCCATACTACTGAAGTGAAGAAAGTTATGATTTCATGCAAATTTTTGAATTTCAGATTTTAGCGGAAATACGCAGTTTGGGGATCAAAGAACCCAAAGAAGTTGTTTTTAAAAAATGTATGTGGGTGTATGTGTTTGTTTCCCTATATCTCTGGAACCCCTTGACCGATTTTAATAAGATTTGGTGTGTGGAAATTTTTAGTTGCAGGTAGTTTTTTGTAAGGTCGTTAATCGAAAATGAAAATCAGACCTGTTTCTTTGTTATACATTTATTCTACACATTTTTTTGAAATTTTGAATACATAGCGTTGTAGTGCATCTAAAGACAAATCAAAAGCTTTTTTCTCAAATGCTGTATCTTCAAAATGAAGGCCGCTACGAATAGTGTTTCACAAGACAAGATTTCTTGTCTTGCACCACTACTTCTTGTCTTGTCTTGTCTTGCAAAACAAGACAAGAAAATTCAGTAACTCATGTCTTGCTCCAGTCTTGCAACACAAATTCTTGTCTTGCGTGTTTTCTGTTAACATATGTCGGGACTTCTCCGTTTCTTGCAAGACTCTTGCATGACTGTTGTACTGTCAAGGGATTCAGTGTGTACTTTGCAGCACGTGATGAATAGCGTGAAATCATTTCCAATGCCAAATCAGTCATTTTTCCAAAAACCTAAACTATAATAATTAGGTATGCTGCAACGACACTCACTTACACAGGTTGATTATAAATTCAGGGCCAGTTGAATTGCTTATTTATTATTGGCGATACAAAAAAATGTATAAACAAATGTTATACAGTTTACGGCCACGAGTATTTAAGGAATACAAAACAAAATGGCCGACTTCCAGTTTATGCGGAAGTGACCATATCTTTATTTTTTATATAGAACATCATGTATTTTTTAGGCTAGCTTGATTATACGATAAATTCTGTTTAAAAAACTATATTACAACTGTGAACTTAAAGCTAATAATACGTCGCCACGTATTTTAATTTAAAGCAACGTACGTACGTAACTGTGAAAAATAAGTTGTTTCCAAATGAATAGGAAATTTATAACGTAAAAAAATAACCATAATGTATTAAGAAAAATAGAAAAAAGTCACTGCAAACAAGGAAAAACAATTGAAATGAACTTATTACAAAAATCAGAAAAGTCAATTTCAATAAAACAATTCACATTTTTGATTTTTTTTAATAGATTTTTTCCACATCCTGTTTTGAACCATATCAACTAGCCTTGAGTAAAGTTGCAGGAAATGTTTAAAGTGACTTTAATATGTCCAAAAACTGATAATTCTCTCATATAACTTAACCCTTGATATTATAGTAGAGGAAGGATTTTATTTAAATTTCCGTGGACGCTTTAGAGTTATAAGCTACGAAGTAACCAGATTTGTAAAGCATGTTTTTCTTGTTCTAAAACTAAAATCTGTGCAAAATTGTCCTGGTCGAAGGGGCACAATTTAAAAAATTGGAGGAAAGTACGTGTCCAAAACTTAAAAAAAATCAATTGATGTTATCTTGTCTTTGGCAGTTATACACCTCTACACATTATTGACCACATCATAAATTATAACTACAAACAAACTAAAGCTAATAACTAGTAGGCTGCAAAGGTACATGTAGAAAAAAATCAGGGTTGCAGTTATCTAATAATAAAAACTGTTTGCTGATATTTCTTTTAGTTTTTTTTTTATAATTACTTTAAATGTAGTCAATAATTTGTGGATTTGTATATTTTTTTTATATTTGAAAATAGCGAAATAAAAACGCGTTTTTCTCGGTTCAGGCGTCTTCAAAAATTAATTGTTTTTAGCTAGGTTTTTCCTTTCCAAACCATTATCTTGATAATCATTCATTTTATCAAAAAAATGTACCTCTTCCTTTTTTATATACCTTCAACGTCGAGGATGCTAACCGTTTCTGTTTAAGATTTTTAAGGGTAATAATAAATGAAAAAAAGCGCTCTCTGTACTTTTATGACTAACTAATTCTTCTGTTCCGCTTACGCTCCCCATGCCGAACACATCCATTATCACTGATACCTGTGTTTCAGCGATTTTTTTTAAATTATATAACATTAATTTGCAGTGGTGTTCTTAAATTGAAAAAAAAATAGTAATAAACTATTTTTGTTTTTGGACTTCGAATCTTTTAAAGGTAAGCTTTTAAAAACTTCATTGTTTTTTCTTCTGCTCATAAAATTAAGTTGGTATTGAACACCTAGAAAATTTGATCATTTTGAACATTGTTCGAAATTAAATTAGGGATGCGGCGCGCAGGACTTTTTGCAAATGCCAGATGACGGATGTTCTGTATCTGGTTGGTCAGCCAGATACCAGATTATCCGGCATAGTTTTTACTTTCGAAGTAGTTTAAACTTAAATATAGTGAAATTTAGGTTTTGATCACAGAGCATAATACTCATATTACTTCGTGGTTTAAATAAATAATACTTATTTTTATTGTTTGAAATCATTGCTAATTTTTAACTCACATAAATGCTGATCTCAATAATATAAATTTAGTAATTTTAAGCAGATCTGCAAAATACTGGACTTAGGGGTTTTTGCTCTCTTGCTTTCAATTGTGTTTAGTCTATACTTTTAAATCAAATTGCATGCATAATCTCTTTTACTTGAAGAAAAATCTCCGGCCGTTTATTTCATACTATCGGGAAAAATCTTCGATGAAATGGCCAAATAACAGATAAAAATCGAATATTCGTTGCATCCCTAATTAAAATAGAATTGAATTGGGATATTGTGGCGGATACTATCTTATTTTTATATTTTTTTAGGTAGGTAATAATTTATTCTTTTTATTGTTTTGGTAGGAACAAGTTTATTTAACTATAATTGTTTAGTGATGCATAGTGGAACTACAGGTACCACTTCTGATAAATTCAGTGAATTGGTAGGTGCACTTTTTATTAAAGCAAAGACAACAATCGATAACCTTGTCGAAAAGTGTATTTTATGCCATATATCAGGAAAGGCATCAAAAAAACATGTACTACTTTAAGAAATACTTATAACGTACAAAAAACGTGAATTTTTATTTGAATGAGAGTTTGTTTAAATTTGAAGGAAATTCTGCTTACGAACAAGTTAGTTGCCATTAAGATTGTTAAGCATCATGTATCAGCGAAAATAATATAGCTAAAATTACGTAAAAATTTTGAAGGTAAAAAGAGTGAAAATCTTGATAATAAAGCATTTCTTCGTGTTTCCCTCAGATAAAGTGAATTTGACATAAACAGATGTGTTTTCTGTCAGAAGGTATCGAAGAAAAAGAAACTTTTGCTAGTAGTATCTGTTATTATCAGTTTGAATGATACTTAACTTCCATAGTCATTGGGTAGTTTGGTACAGCTTGCTGCAGGGCAATTTTATTGTTGCTTGTAATTAACTTGATTGTTTTTCGTTATTAAATGTTAATACTTACAACAATTTATTTTTTGATATCTTTTTAAAAAAGAAAACACATTGGTTTATGTCAAATTCATTCTACCTGGAGGAAACATGGATATCATCAAGAATTTCATTCTCTTTATCTTCAAACTTTTTATGTAATTTATCTGTAGTATTATTGCTGATAAATGATGCATGACAATTTTGATGCCAACTAACTTGATCTTAAGCAGAATTTTGTTCACACTTAACCAAACTCTTATCCATCCATACATATATAAAAGCACAAAGGGTTTTTTTCTCCCCTTCCTCCAGCGGCTACCGCTTCACCAATTTGGACCATTTTTTTTTAAATGAAAGGTCTCTATCCACAGATGGAACATGAAACATTTTTATATTTTTATTCTACGTCAATTTTTTAATAATAATTATTTTAATTTATAATATATATGAAGGTCGGTTAGACGCGCGTCACTTGGGGCGCCATTATAATAACGTCGCGTGTCATTATTTGAACTAATGCATCACGTGACTTGACATTTCGCCGGTTCTGCCAATGCTGTCTGTCAGTGCATTGTGTGCTGGGGTAACACTAGTTTAAATAAAAATTCACAATTTTGTAATGTTTTCCTGGATTTTATGAGTATTTCTTTAAAGTGGTACATGTTTTATTTTTATTCGTCGGGAAGATAGTATCTGCCACAACACCCCAATGAAATTCTATTTTAATTTAAAACAATGGAATTTCTAGATGTGTTCATTACAACTTAATTTTATGAGCAAATGAAAAAATAAAGTTTTTTTAAAGCAGTCCTAAAACAAAAATAGTAAGTATAGATTTTTTTTCAATGTAAGAACACTACTGTAACTGTCTTTTAGTTTTAAATAATTCACTGAAACACAGGCAGCGCATGGAATAATGGACGTATTCTGCGTGGGGTGCGGTAAGTGGAATAGAAGAATTGGTGGGGAAGCCACATTAATCATAGAAGCACAAGCATGCCGATGCAGGGCAACTATCATGATCTATGTACTACTTTGAATTTTGGCTTTTTTTTTGTTTATTATTAACCTTAAAAATCTTAAACACAAACTGTTAGCATCATCGAGGTTGAAAGTGTAAAAAAGAAACAGGTAAAATAAACAAAACTATTGTTATTAATCATAAAAACACAAACTGTTAGAATCCTCGAGGTTGAAGGTTCAAAGAGAAACGGGTGTAATAAACAAAACTATTATTATTAATCTTAAACACAAACTGTTAGAATCCTCGAGGTTAAAGGTATAAAAAAGGAACAGAAAAAATAAACAAAACTAGAAATAGTAGACTAGATTTTTTCCTAAAAAGGTGTGATTTCTGAGATATCCAATTTGAACAACATAGTTATTAGTTATCCATACATTATCAGTCAATTTTTGTCCAAAAAAAAACAGTGCTCCGAATTCTTCTTGAAAAGAGCTTGTAAATGAGCCGTTAAAGGGCATTCTGTTCCGTTTAAAAAGAAATAAGGATAACATCTTAGTTTACTTGTTCGAGTATTTTACAGAAATATTTCGGGACATATTGAATTTGTTTCATACTTTATCCACACACTGTATATTAAAAATCATAGGCACTCAAAATAATGCACAGATATTATAGCAGTTCCTATGGAGCAGTTTTTATTTGATAAAAAAAGGCTGAATTATCTACACAAGTATTCGATACAGTATTTACTGCTTTACTAAATTCAAAATTTCGTAGGGAAGGGTAAAGCCACAACCAAAACTAAAGGAGTTCCAAAATCACCAACCATGAAAACAAGGCCTAAAAGGAATGCACAACAACTTTATAACAAATTACTCGAGTTTGAGTCCGAAAGTGATTCAGAAGATGAAGAAGATAAGACATTTCAAGGACCAATTGGTAAATTCATGTCATTGTATTTCATGCTTCTAAATTTAATCTGTTGTTTTAGAAGAAAGCTCTAGTGATGAAGAAAAGACGAATGTATCTATTGACAACGATAATTCTGAAGTAAGCTCTGAAGAAGAGGAGGAAGATGATATAGAAGAAGATCTGGATGATATGGAGGAAGAAGAT
Organism: Ctenicera cuprea; assembly: GCA_958336395.1. Classification (NCBI taxonomy): domain Eukaryota; kingdom Metazoa; phylum Arthropoda; class Insecta; order Coleoptera; family Elateridae; genus Ctenicera; species Ctenicera cuprea. Next base: position 40,853,388 of record OY284491.1, on the reverse strand, counting down.
GAAGAGTGTGAAATGGATGAAGCTGATTTGGACTTTGCTAGGAATATGCGTGAGGAGCCTGGTTCAGACAGTGGTTGCACTGCAGTAGTTGCTTTATTACATGAAAAGCAACTCTTTGTTGCTAATGCTGGAGATTCACGATGTATCGTGTGCCGCAACGGTATAATTTTTATAATTTAAATTGTAATTATGTTAATTTTAAATTCATTACAGGCAAGGCAATTGAGATGAGCTTTGATCACAAACCAGAAGATGAACAGGAACGTGAACGAGTTATTAAGGCTGGTGGAAAGGTCACTGCAGATGGTCGTGTAAATGGAGGCCTCAATCTATCACGTGCTATAGGTGATCATGCCTACAAACAGAAAAAAGAATTGTCAGATCGCGAACAGATGATTACAGCACTTCCAGATATACGCACTCTTACAATCAATCCTGGTGAAGATGAATTTATGGTGTTGGCATGTGATGGGATATGGAATTTTATGTCTAGTCAACAAGTTGTAGATTTTGTTCGACCTAGAATACAAGAATCGCCAGAGAAGCTTTCACAAATATGCGAAGAGGTGTGATATTAATTTGGTATGTACAACCAATTTTGTAATTTTTATATGTATTTTCAGATGTTTGAACATTGTTTGGCACCTAACACGTTGGGCGATGGTACAGGCTGTGATAACATGACTGCTATCATAGTACAGTTTAAGAACAACTTGTGTAAAAGAGCGGCACCAACTGATGACGAGCTGGAATCTGGGAGCTTAAAACGTGCAAAGACTGAGGAACCTATTTCACAGTCTAAAAGTACAGCATGAACCTATGTGTAAAAGTAGCTGTTGTTTTGTACAAAGGTTACTATGTAAGGGTATTAGCTAGTTTCACTTATTTTGTTCACTACTTTTTAATGTTTCATGTTAAAAATAGTTAGCATATTTAGTGATTATCTGATTTGTTAGTTTTTTCTATTAGTGATAGAGTGATACTACACGTATGATTGGAAAATCTGAATTAATGTAATTTTGTATTCCCAAAGATTGATTTGTTGTTTTGAAATAGTAGTAGCTTGCTTAAGATACCATTAAATGATTTTTTCTTATCCATATCTTGTTATGAAAACTTTTTCAAATCCTTAAGCCATGTAGTAGTATAAGGTGTGTAAATCTTAGTATTAGTTGTTCTTTAAAGCGATATGCACATATAATATTTCTTATTGGTTTTTGTTTAAAAAATTGCTTAATAAACATGAGAATGATTAGACCAAATAAGAAATGTTATACTTATAATAATTTAGTAATTCTAAACTTTGCAGATGAATTATACACTTATACAGTGATCAAAAAGTAATATAATCAAAAACAGTTTTTAAAGATCTTTGTTTTATATGTCAGTTGTCAACATCAAAGAAATAAATTAACGATGAAAATATACAATTTATAAAGCACTAAAAAATAAAAAGATTGGTTTACTTCTCTAGTTTCTTTACTACTGCTGTTGCTGTGAATCAAGGACTATCCATTTTTATAAGTAAAAGTGCTTTTGATTATATTTGTGACCACTGTATTACTTGTATGTTATTTGTGTCCTAATTTAAGTTTCATATTGTTTGGAAATGGAAAGTGTTCTATATTTTGTGTTCTGTTCACACCATGGTATAGGTGCCTTCAGTTTGTTTTTTTTATAAAACTGGTGATTGCTGTACATAATTGTAATAATTTTATATGTTTATCCCCAGAAGCTGTAATTTTTCTGCTTTTGTAGAATAATATAATTAGAAAACATTTTATTTGTATTTTAGAACCTGTTTTTTTTTTCAAATTTATTGTAACAATTATACCTTTTTCTTTACCTAATATCCTAGTATCCAGTAAATAAAAATCGAAGCCAGTGCACTGTTATATAATTGTATTTTAATAGACTTTTGTACTAATAATTTAAACAAAATTGTTCTCCTTTGTAACATATTAATATATAAAATTGGAATTGACCAAACACCTTCTAACAATTCTGTAAAAAGTGACATTACTTAACAAAAAGTTGCCTGACACTGAGCAATACATACATTAACAGTTTGTTGAAAAGAAATATTTTATAATAGTAAATTGCCTTTGAGTTAGTGAAATTTTCTAAATTATTTGTATTTAATCAGTAGGTACTACATTTACTTTTCATCATATAATTAAGTAAATTAAATAAATTATTTGGTTGAGCAATATGATTTTATTCTCTCCTACTGCTACTGTGTGCGGGTTAGTCTATTAATTATCTCGTTTTGTTCCATTTCAGTTTTTTGCAAAGATGTTAACTGAACTTTCAGTCGCTCTAATTCCATAGCCTTTTCAGTAATTAATGCCTGAAAGTCTAAATAAAGTCTTTACAGAATCAAAAAAAAAGTATTACCTGTAGTTGCTGCTGGTGAACTTCCTTCTCTTTAGCCATACTTTGTAAGATGTTCCGAGCTCCAATTGCTTTCATTTTTTGTTTTTCTACATTCTTCGACAATTTTTCAGTTAACAAAATAAAATTGTCTGTAATTTTTTGAAATTCATCGATTTCTGTAAACAAATTGATTAAACAAGGTGTTTTGTATTTTATGTGAAGTTAAGTACTTTCAACATATATTTTGCATTCTTCTTTCAAGTCATTAGTTTGTTTTGATACTTCTGGATCTAAAATTCGAACTTTATCAACCTCGTCAAAATAAATTCCAGATTTTGCCAAAAATTCCATGTTTTGTTCAAATATGTCAAGCTTAGGTAAATTTGTTTGTAGTGGTTCCAAGAAATTGTCATAGTAACGGAAAGGGATGTAATGGATGTGGTTATTAAGCACAAACCTAGAGATAGGAGACTAATTTTGCATACAGTCCCCACTCCCAAAAAGTGTACCTAAAATGCAGCCATCTTATGAGCCTCCTTAAGTATTTTTTTGGTGCAATAAGTTTCTAAAGATTGCTTTAAGCAGGTTTGTGACAAAAATGAACTGATACACAAACTATAATCGATATGTCAATTTGTCAAACATGATTATGTAATGAATCAATAAGTAAGTAAATGCCCATTTTGCAGCCACATACCTATTGTCTAGTTAACTATTATTATACAATGTATTTCTTACGATTCTTGTAGGTGCAGACGAAAACTTGAGTTAACGAATTAAGATTTGACATGTAGTAAAGATACAAACCATTTTACTTGTCTTAAGGGGAAGCGATGTACTGTGAGGGGAGTAAAAGACTCGTACACAGACTTGGGTACTCTTATTTAAGCAAGCATACCCAGTCTATTGTTTTTCTACGTTTATGTTATTAAGGTATACAGTATACCTTGGTGATTATACTGTATGTTCCGTGCTGTAGGCAGTTTTTATTAAAGTGTTAAACCTATCTTGCCATTATGTAAAAATAATTATTTTTATTTACAAAGCAAATAGAAACAAATCATAACCAACTATTGTAATTTAATAAGTATTTGAATTATGAGGAATTTGACTGCAAAACTTTGCTTATGATAGTTTAATGTACTCTTCTATAAAAATATACAGGTGTTATCTCTTAGCCCAGTAGTCGGGTAGTTTTTAATCAAAAAATGTCGGGAAGCTTTAAAAGTTGGAGATTTTGGTATCCCTAAAGACATACCAATTTTGCAATTCTGTAGCTTTGTCATTCGCGCTGCCATATTGACAAGGTGGAGCCCACATCAGTTTTTTTGGAATATCTTGTTTGGCGTACATCCTACGACAAAAATACCTATTATAAAAAAGAAAGGATTAAATTTTCGACAAATTATGTCCTATAATTTTTTCTAGAACTCATTGTTTTGGCAGAGCAGCGCATTAAAGTCACTTTAACTGATTTAAAACAAATTAATGAAATGCGGTTTTTGCAGAAAATTTTTATTATATTATTGTTGTCTTCTTCACTACTTTTCTCAAATTAAAGAACTGCACTTTTTTTTGACCAGTCACTTTTCATTTTCTTTCCTTTTGCTTTTTTTATTCATTTTTCTTTTCTTGTATGGCTGCTTATTTTTTTAAAATATTATTCTTGAATCACTAGTTCGCAGTGCCTCGAATAACTTTGGTTCAAAGTACTAATTTTGAGTTTTGACTACCTACAATAACAACTATTAATTTAAATTCTAAGCTGAATCCAAAACAAGTATTACAAGTGTCTAGGCAATGTATTACTATGTATTATACTATTAAAGTAAAAAATCCACAAGTTGTTTTTTTGTTGATTTTTAAGAGTATAAAAAAGACAAAAAGTAGTTTGGTAACTCACCAGACAGACACGCACTGTAAAACAGTAACTGCTACGAGTGTTTGCTATTAGAAACAAACGAACAAAGACAGACACAGTTTTACACTTTTTTTGCTACGCTACGTCGAAATCAACTTACTTAATTTAGAAATAACACCAGTGAGTCAATGTTCTCCATAGTTTATTGTCTGCCTTCTCCCCTACCTGGTGGTGGTGCAGAAATGAGTATTTCGCTTTCATTTCCTTAGCTTTACAGCTAGATGTAACACTTATAGGTTTGAAATTATTTCAAAAAAAAAATTTAATTTTAAAAATATGTTACTTGTGCCGTACCTAAAAAATCCAATTCTTTTTCCGTAAAACCTGTTGTCGCACCAGACCAGAAGTTACGTTAAATAGTTGTTATAATAAAAATGTTTTGCAAAAACCACATTCCTATCATTAACTTTGTTTGACTGCTATGCCAAAACTATGGGTTCTACAGAAATATTTTTAGAACATAGTTGTGTCGAAAATTTAGTCTTCTTTTTTTTATAATAGCTATTTTGATCATAGGATGTACCACAAAGTGGTATTCCAAAAGAAACTGTTTTTGGGCGCCATTTGGCCAATGTGGCGGCGCGGGCGCTAAAGCTACCAAGTTGCAAAATCAGTTTGTCATTAGGGACATCAAAATCTGCAAAATCGCCAAGTTTCAAAACTTTATTTTTTTTTTTGTTTGAGACTCTATTTTTCGACCTGGCTACTGAGCTATATTTACGAAAACAAAAGTTAGATATTTATTTAGAAAAGCAGTAAACCATGAAAAAAATTATTTGCACAGTACAGAGTGCCTAAATGTCAGCAACTATAAAAGATACAAAAATGATTAAATTAGTTGAAAGCAATGTAGTGGTGATTTCGTTTTGCTTACTAAATTATGCGGAAAACTAAGAAAATTGAAAATAGACCAGAATCATGAAGAAAAAAGTTGTAGATATCTATTGAAGCTGTATAAAGTAAACATTTTCAAGGTTGTGTTTTGTTTCGTTTTCGTTTTTTTTTTTAGAAGAAAATCATATTTTTTTTAACATCACTGAAAATCTTTATTTTGTACTTAATGTTAAAAGTAGGCTTTACGCGTTCATTTTTAGTAGATAAAGAAATATTTTAACATTAACTGTAGATAAAGTAGAATTTTATCTACACTTTATTTATAATACATTCGTGCATAATATAACACAAATTTAAATTATTACACTGAAGGTAACTTATCTGATGATACTTTCATACTCTCTCTCATATAGCCCACTCGCTCCTTCGTCGCTCGTGAACTAACATCTTTCACTTGTCGATAAAATATTTCTTTATCGTCTTGTATAATAAATAACTATTTTTTTTTGCAACGATATACGGTTTGGTATGCTACGTTTTAAATTCAAACACGATTTTGATTAAAAACTCTTCTAGCAAATTAGTGTTAAATTATTTATGCATTTGTTATTGCCTACCCATATTTTGATCCCACGGAACGCCACTGCCTTCTACATAGAATTCAGTAATAAAAATTTCAAAGCGTTTTTCATTTTCGAAACACCTTGGAGATACATACGTACATGTATAGAACATCGTACAACATGGCTAGGATCAAATTTCTTCAACTTCTGCGCAAGTGTAAAAACTTGTTAAAAAACCTGTTTTTTATTAGTGCGTAGGCGCAGTACGTGTACTTCTGTCAGTTTCTAATGTCAAGTGGAATGAGAAAGAGGTTAGGTGCTTCTAATTTGTCAACAAATTAGTGTTCAAAGTAAGTTTCATTTACTTTATAGGTATACTTTATTATGAAGCGCTATGTAAAACAATTGCCCCAACTATAATAGTAAGACAAAAAATAAGTAATAAATTATAGATCTAAATAAATTAATTTTTTGTTTATTGAACATTATATTATTATAAGCTTAGGTACATCCAATGTGAAATATTTTAGTTTCCCAGAGGAATTTTATTTGTATTTTATCATCGTAACTAAATTATTATATTTATATATTGTAAAAACGTTTAAAATTCACCGACTGCAGACTTGCGCGAATTAATTTAAATTTGCCGTTGTTTTTACACTTGATGACGTCACACAGTGGTTCTTAAACTGTGCGCTGTAGCATACCATCCTTTATACTATATTAGATACATATAACAAAATTGCAATATTTTAAATGCCAGTCATAGTTGGCCGTGAGCGTATTAATATGCTTATTTTGTATTTATTTCATTGATAAAGATTTGATACAGTTTTTTGAAATTCATAATTATAAGAATTTCTTCCGGTTGTAGTTGCACTTATTAGTTAAAATTTATTGTGGAGATCAGTGCCAAATTTGTGGCAGCTGCTATATAGTTTCTACCTTAATTATGCTTTGGTTTTAAGTCACAGACATGTTTTCTGAAACTTTTATAGTTTGAAACAAATTATTTAAATGCTCTATTATTATTCTTAAGCAATGTTTTTACTTTCCTATACTTTCAGTATAGGGAAGTATTGATTTCATGCAAATTTTCAAAATCGAGATTTTGACGGAAATACATGTTTTGGGCTTCCAGGATCCTAAAAAAGTGGTTTTTAAAAAATGTCTGTCTGTGGGTGTGTGTGTGTGTGGGTGGGTGTGTGGGTATGTGTGTGGGTGTGTGGGTAACGCTCATATCTCCGGAACGGCTGGACCGATTTCGATGTGCTTTGGAATGAGGAGGTATATCAAAAATTCATCGACAAAATAAGCTTTTAAAAAGAATCCGAAACCGGAAGCGGAAGTTAGACATGTTTTTTTGGTAGCATTTTTTTCAGAAACGGAATTTTGGAAATTGGAATAGTGAAAATTATAGAAGGCCTTAGAACCAATCAAACGTTTTTTTACCGAACTCTCTAGCTTCAACATGACGGCCGCTACGAATTTTTGAAAATTTCGACTTTAACGCCCATTTACTCAAAAACCAGTTATCTGATTGGAATCAACTACATCTTATTTGGTAGCCCTTTAAGGGTACTATACCATGAAATATCATTAATTTTGAAAATCGAAAAACGATCTCAATGGCACCACTCCAAAATTTTTGAAATTTTCAAAAAAAAAGATCTCAAAAACTGCCCACACGTTTTTGTTTAAACTTTTTAAGCTGATAGAGCTAAGAATCTTCTACAATTTATTTTTTTGCGCATTGCTATAATTTCACTGTGACGCCCTCTGTGATTTTTTGAAAATTGAAAATTGGTACCCTTTTATTTATTTAACGGGGGGCAATAAAATATTTCTGTTAAAGCAAAATAGCTCATCATTGATAGCAAAATCCGAATATCATAATATTTTTTTGATAATTTAATATTTAGGGGGGCTACTGTTCCCCCTCCCCCCCAAAATTTTCGCTACAAAATTACAAAATTGATTTCTTCTTTTGTTTGCTCTAGGAGAATCTTTTTACAAAAAATCAAAAAATCGAATTCTTTGCCCCTTAATAATCTTTTTGTCCTTAGAAGAATTTCACATACTTTCTAGAGTTCTGAACGTTCTATGCATTTCTATTGCGCACGCATTCAATAGCCACTTATTTAACAATAACTGGTAGCTCCGGAATAGCATGGTTGGATATGCGGGTGTGTTCGAGTGTACTGCCGTTTTACTGCATAAGTAGTTGTGGGGTCGCGCCTCGGTTGGGGCCAAAATTTTTTTTTTATTTTATAGTTTTTTTAAAACACTGCTTTTGCGTTTCTAGACAGGTGTATATCAAAAGTGTTGGAAAATATTAAACAATGTTAATTTATAAGTATAGGAAAGTCCAGGCGAAGTGTTTCGCTCATTTTTTTAATAAACTAAAATGTGTTTTTTATTAATTTGAAGGTATTTTCTTCCTTAAATAGCTATTATTCACAATTCTACATTTATACTTACAAATTTATACTTCTGTAGTGCAAAAATGATCTTTATGTTCGTTTGCGCTTGTATCTCGAAAACAAAAAGAGGTAGAAAAATTTTGAGCACATTTTCGAGTGTATTTTCAGAACGTATCTTAATAATGTGCAAGTTTGGAAAATGTAAATAAAAAAAAGTAAGGAAGTTACTGAGGAAAAACAAAAAAATTAAAATTTTAGTTTTTTTAATATATCAAAAACTGAAAAATTTATCCTAATTCTGAAAAATGTCTTAATAGTACATAAAGTCATATGCAGTACTTTCTCTATTCAACCGACTTTGTATCTCTTAGTAAGAGATACAAATTCGAGTCTCAGATTGGGATCTCAAAAATCGTAAGAGACTTACGGTGTTTGAGATCCCATTGTTGATACTCGAATTTGGGGCACACTGTATAATTGTTTCCACAATCTACTTCCCGATGCCGTTAATGAGACACAGCCAACTCGGTATGTTCTGGGGTGTCATAAAATAGGCTTGTTTGCGTACGTCAGATAACTTCCAATTTTTTGGAAAACTGTTTAAAAAATTATACTAATTATTAAATCAATGAACATTTATCGATCTCTTTTAGCACTGAAGATCTGGTGAAAGTTTTTGTTTTTACGCCGATGATAACGTATTTATCGATTGTCAAGATTTTATGGAAGAATCAATAATGTCTGGAAAGACTGTAATAAAGGGCAACCCTTCCCAATATGTGAAATTAAATGTTGGCGGTTGTTTACATTATACAACAATTGGAACCTTAACTAAACATGATACAATGTTACGTGCTATGTTCAGCGGCCGCATGGAAGTTTTATCGGATTCTGATGGTAAGCTGCTACTGTAGGTAAATAAATTCCTTATAAATCGTTCTTTTTGCAGGATGGATTTTGATTGATAGGTGTGGCAAACATTTTGGAAGTATATTAAATTTTCTACGTGATGGCAGCGTATTTTTACCAGAAACCATTCGAGAAATTGCAGAATTGCTGGCAGAAGCCAAGTATTATTGCATAGCAGAGTTGGCAGATGCATGCAATCAGGCTCTTTTGAAGAAGGAACGAGAAGCAGAACCAATTTGTAAAGTACCATTAATAACCTCTCAAAAAGAAGAAGAATTATTGATAAGTTCAACTACCAAACCTGTGATAAAATTATTAATAAATCGCCATAATAATAAGTACTCATATACAAGTACATCAGATGATAATTTGCTAAAAAACATTGAGCTGTTTGATAAATTATCACTATGGTATAACAATCGTGTCTTATTTATTAAAGACGTAATCAGTACGAGTGAAATTTGCTGTTGGATATTTTATGGGCACGGTAAAAAGGTATCGGAAGTATGTTGTACTTCGATTGTATATGCAACAGATAAAAAACACACTAAGGTTGAATGTCCAGAAGCAAGAATTTATGAAGAAACTCTAAACATATTATTATATGAAAGCAGGCAAGCTCCCGACCAAGAATTAATGCAGGCAACATCTCGAGGTCCAGTTTCGGGCATGTCATCATATACAAGTGATGAAGAAGAGGAACGTACTGGATTGGAAAGACTTCGATCAAATAAATCCAATAACCAAGGATAGCTGTTGGCACTGTTTGAGGAAAGATTAGCTGACCCCAAACTAATTGGCATTAAGTCCATTTATTACAAAAAAAGTGAAGATCCATAATTTTAACTTTGTGAATGTGCAGTTGAGATTTAACAACCAGTACAGGACTTTATGCACAAATCTATAATAGTCCTTAGTGTTAATTCTATTTACTGAATTTGTCAGATAGTACCTAAACATTCATGATGATTGACTGCTCGTATCTGCCAATATTATTACGCAGACACAAAATCTGTTTAGATATGTAAGTAACTGGTGTGGTATTTTTATTTAAGACTTAAAATAGTTCTAAATGTACCAGTGAATGTGATTTCCAATATAATAATAAATTTGAATGGTCCTGTTTGCTGTAAAAATTTCTATCACTTTTTGTTGTAATTAATTCACTAAAAGCGATATCAAGTAGCAGTGTTACGCTCCTTGTGTGTTGAATGTCTACTGCTCAGCTGTTAATTATATCCTGATCATAGTAATCAGTATGTAACATATGATCAAAAAGTTTTTGGATAGCGGTAGCTGTGGAATTGACAAGTCATCTATGAAATTATTTATTTCTATTAGTTTTGACATTTACTTTCAAAAGTCAGCGGATTATAATTAAAAATGTTTTAAACAGAACATAAAATTTTTATGATTATCATGGTGAAAACGGTAACTGGGTTTATTCACCTAATCTATGTTTAAATGAATTCCATGAAAGATTTCCCAATTTCGCCATAATCGAGCGAGATTTAGAAGTAAGTAATTTTATAGATAGCTTTGAAGTTCCACAGCAACCGCGATCCAATGACTTTTTGATCATACTATCCATCCATACATCCATATCCATACATATATAAAAGCACAAAGGGTTTTTTTCTCCGGTTCCTCCAGTGGCTACCGCTTCACCAATTATGACCATTTTTTTTGAAATGAAAGGTTTCTCTCCACAGATGGAATATGAAACATTTTTATATTTTTATGCTACGTCGATTTTTTAATAATAATTATTTTAATTTATAATATATATGAAGGTCGGCTAGACGCGCGTCACTTGGGGCGCCATCTACAATAACGTCGGGTGTCATTATTGGAACTAATGCATCACGTGACTTGACATTTCGCCGGTTCTGTCAACGCATATTATATTTTTTATCTATGGTCAACGCTGTCTGTCAGTGCATTGTGTGCTGGGGTAACACTAGTATGTATTTATGCTCCAAAAAAATGGATAGCGGCATCGTAGGAAATAGTTGAGAGATCGTTTGATGTGAACGTTCAGCAGAATTTTAGTGTACAGGATGGCCTGAATTCATTGGTTTTACAGGCTATCTTGGTTACTGTTTCAGTAAGAAAAAAAAACCGATAGACCGGGCCAATTTTTTAAGTATATTTCTATAGCGAAAACGGACTTTAGTTTTCTTGTTTTGTTCTCAAGTTAGGCGCCAAAATTGAATTTTTTCATAATATGAGGGTCTTATATTTCAGTTATTTCAAAAGATAGAAGTAAGTGTATAAACACTTTTTACAGATATTTTTATAAAGAATTTAAATACCTAATCAGATGTTAAGAGTGCCATGGACAGACCATATTATTTGAGTTATTTTGAAAAAATTCTAGTAGGCCATGAACTGATGGAAGTAAAACAAAACACTAGTTTTATTTACTTTGACTTTTACGTACATTAGGTATGCAAAAATTTCAGGAAACTTTGTTTTCAGCATAGGCAGCAGGTTAAGTTATTTTTTGGAAAATCAATGATACAGTTACTAACACTGAGATTAGAGAGTTCATTTTAGATGAGCTTCTGAGCATGTTTTACAAAGGTGTTGAATGTTTTGAACGTTTATTTAATATATGTTTGTATTAGTGCAGTTCTAGTGTTATCTGTTGTATTATTTATTCTATTATTCAAATTTGTTATGTCACTTGCAAGCATAAAAACTGCAAATGTAATTTTCAGTAAATTGAAACTTTGCCATTTATTTGTTTTTGTAAAAAAATAACTTAACCTGCTGCCTATGCTCAAAACAAAGTTTCCTGAATTTTTCATATACCTAATGTATCTAAAAGGCAAAGTAAATAAAAGTTGTGTTTTGTTTTACTTCCATCAGTTCATGGCCTACTAAAATTTTTTCAAAATAAATTAAATGATATGGTCTTTCCATAGCAGTCTTATGAAATTTTTATTTTCTGTAATAAAATGCTCAAAACTTAAACAAAATGCAAGTATGACGCATCGTTGAAATTAGAATTAAAACTCGATTCAAATATGAAAAATTTTTAAAAGTCGTTGGTGATAGTTATACCAAATCTGGTGAAAAATTTAAAGTGAGCGTAAAAAAGTGTCCTAATAATGCAGTAACTAGAAATATGTAATATAAATGACAAATGAGTTATAAATAAATATAAATGAGCAACTGTGAGAAAATTCAAAACCCTTTAGTTCTCACAAGAACTTTTGTACTCTAAATGTACATTTCGACTGCTAAGCAGTCATCATCAGTAGAAAAAACAAAAAAGAACTACAGCGAAAACTGAAATCACAGTTACGGTGCAGAAACGTCCCTTGTGCTTGGTAAGTCAGAACTCACGCATTGTCGATGAGTGCGTCTGTTTTTATGGTTTCGTGGATCCTCGGTTCTATTTGCCGTGCGTGCGTTGAACTTAAGTAATGATGAATTTGGAATTAAGCCGGAATCTTGATTTAAAATGTTGTCTTTGAATTTGTAAATAAATCTACTTTCCCATGCATCGAGTTCTCTGCTGTTTTTTTTTACGGATTTTAAGAGTTTTAAATCCGATATTAAAATAGGATGTTCAGAATCTAAAATTATGTGCTGCTACACAAGATTTTTCGGGTCTGTTAAAACGGAAGTGCGATATGTGTTCTTTAAAACGTGTGCCTAATTTCCTTTTGGTTTGTCCAATATAATGCATGGGACAAGTAGAACAGTTTATTTGATAAATTCCTGACTGGTCTTCTGTCGACAAAGGGTCCTTGGTGTTACCTAGTAGATTTTTGAGACTATTTTTCGTAGAAACGATGGGCCGAAAACCTGCATTTTCGAAAATGCTAGTAATTTTATTAGATGTAGGTGGGAAGTATGTTAAAGGGGTCCAATGTTTTTGAGAATCTGATCTGTCTTTTGTGTGTGTAGTTTTAAGAGAAAATTGTTTCTTGGCATTAGCTTTTTGTAGGATGTTGTTAACCAATGAAGGGGAGCAGCCATTGAATTTTGCTATTTCAAAAATATAATTTAATTCTTTGTTGTATCGTATTTGTGTCAGAGGTATATTGATTAATCTATGAATTAGTGAATTAAAAGTTGCACGTTTATGTGCGGGTGTATGATGTGAATTTTGCATAATGTATCTGTCAGTGTGTGTGCTTTTTCTGTAAATATCAAACTCGATATTTCCCTCAGTGGTTCTAATAACTTTCAAGTCCAAGAATGGAAGTTCATTAGATTTTTCAGTTTCAATAGTAAATTTTATTGAAGGGTACATATCGTTTAACTGTGCGAGGAAATTGTTTAAATTTATGGATTTATCAAAAATAGCAAAAATATCTTCGACATATCTGTACCAAATTCGGGGGAAATAAGAGAAATTATCTTTGGCTGTTTTTTCCAAGTGGCCCATAAAAATATTGGCCAAAAAAGGGGACAAAGGGTTTCCCATTGCAGTGCCGTGCGAAAGAAGGTAAAATTGTCCATTAAATGTGAAGGCGTTTTTGGCCATGCACAGGTTTGTTAGTGAGATATATTCGGAGATTTTTTCGGAAATGATGTCTTGTGTTATTAACCAATCTTTTAGAACAGTTAATGCAACATCTACTGGAATGCTGGGAAATAACGATATGACATCAAAAGAGACCATCATTTCGTAATTTTGAATGTTTGTTTGTTTAATGGAGTTGACAAATTCTAAATTATTCTTTACTGCAAGACTATTGTTTGGCAAAAACGAAGAAAATTGTGCAACAAGCCACTTAGATATTAAGTATGTCGGGGAATTAATGCAAAAAACAATTGGTCTCATAGGAATATCATTTTTATGAATTTTTGGCAAACAATAAAGTCTACTAGACTTTATTGTTTACCAAAAATTCATTCAACTCAACTGCACTCCTCCTGAAATTAGGGAAGGTGCAGAAAGTGTTGGTGAACAGTTATTACCAGTAAAAACAAAAGATTTTTACATGAAAGTTTATGGTGAATTTAAAGATTGGTAGCAGTTGTTTTCATTATTAACCAGTAGTTTGCCTTTTTAATGAAGTCATAGCCAACAATGGCTTCCATTAAAAAAAAACAAATTTGTGTTATAACTCAAAAACAAATGATTGATTTTAACATCTGCTTAGATATTTAAATTTTTTATAACAGTATCTATCTCTTGAAATAACTGAAAAATAAGACTCTCTTCCCTACTGAAAATCACCTCAGTTGCCTCATAAAACCTCATACAAAATGAACCTGGTTGTTTCAAAAACCGCATAAAACCACATACAACCTGATGAAAACATTATCAGGTTATATGAGGTTTCTATATATATTTTCAGTAGGGTTCTCATAATTTAAAAAAATTCAATTTTGGCGCCTAACTTGATAACAAAAGAAGGTAGCTAAAGTCCGTTATCGCTATGGAAATATACTCAAAAAATTAGCCCATAACGTCTATCAGTGATTTTCTAACTGCAATAATAACCGAGATAACCTGCGAAACCAACGAATTCAGGCCACCCTGTACAGTTGAGTGTGCTGAAAACCACCATTGTCTCATTTCACCAATCAAACGTCATGCAACAGCATACCATGTTCTATACTCTATCATGAAAGCTAGTAGGTTTTTATGAACAGCGATAAAGAACTATTGTATGGATGATATAATAATTTTATAAGTATGCATTAACTCTTCCTGTAAAATAAAATAGTAAATTTAAATTATCCTACAGTTTGCACGGTTCACACTATTAAATGTTACTATGGTACTGGTTCTTACTTTGGAGTTACAACTGATCAGATAAAACGGAAAAGGGCAGAGTTAGTATATTGACATGAAGACAATACTTTGTAAAAGGGGTAAAAAGCTCGCCGTATACATATACAGGGTGATTCTAAATATATATGACAAACTTTAAGGGTTTGTTGCTTTGCAACTTTTTCTCGCCGCACATAATAGAGGGCGTTACTATTTTAATTCCCCGTTAGTTTAAGGGCTGAGTCCTGGGGTTATTTTGATCATAAAAGTTCATATGAATAACTGTCCAAAACGGCTTAGTTTTAAAGTTATAAGATGTTTAATAATAAATTAAGAATTTGTATAGTGTAACTTACACCATCTAATATATTATAGTTGGCTCGTTTTGAAGTGAAAATATTTATTTGTCATTTCAATATTATTGTGTCAAAGCATTGGTTCATTAAAGTTTATTGCCAGCTTCTGTTCTTTAAAATGAATTACACAAATGCTGAGATGTGCGATATGCATTACGGTTTACAGTCTTACCAATGGCAATTCACGTGCAGTTAGACGTCTTTATGAAGAACGATACCCGAACCGTGTAATCCCGCATCATTCGATATTTGCCCGTCTTCACCAACGTCTTAGTGAAACGGGAAGTTTTAAAAAACATACGGCTGATAATGGACACCCTCGCATAGTTAGAACTCCACAAGTGGAAGAAATGGTGCTAAATGAAATCGAGGAACATCCTACTACAAGCACTAGAAAAATTGCCTCTGCCTTAAACATAAGTCAGACCACAGTTTGGAGGATATTAAGGAGTCAACAGTTGTAGCCATATCACATCCAACGAGTACAAGCACTTTTGCCAACCGATTTCCCGCAAAGAGTGGCTTTGTGTCAATGGATGCAACATAAAATCGCACAAAATCCTCAGTTTTTGGTGCAAGTATTCTACACCGACGAGGCTACTTTCTCTAGAAACGCTATTATTAATTTCCATAATAATCACATATGGGTCGAAGAAAACCCGCACGAAACAATGGATGGCCGCCATCAACACCAATTCTCTGTTAATGTGTGGGCCGGAATTGTTGGAGATGACTTGATAGGTCCACACTTTTTGCCGATGAGGTTGAATGGAGAAGTATACCGCCATTTTCTTGAAGAGGAACTGCCACTACTGTTGGAAGAAGTCCCATATCAATTAAGATTCCAAATGTATTTTATGCACGATGGTGCTCCAGCACATTTCAGTTTAGTTGCTCGTGAGTTTTTGGACGGTGCATATCCAAATCGGTGGATAGGGCGAGGAGGTCCACAACCGTGGCCTCTTCGGTCTCCAGACTTAAATTCTCTAGATTTTTTTCTCTGGGGTGACCTTAAATCACTAGTTTATACGACTCCCATTGAAAATGTTGATGAACTGAGAAATCGCATTGTTGCATCATTTGAGACAATTCAGAACACCCTGGGTATTTTCGAACGTGTTCGCCATTCAGTACGACGGATGACAGAAGCCTGTATTGCAGTTGGCGGCGATCATTTTCCACAATTTCTACAAGTTCATTTTGTTTATTACCTACCCTTTATTGTATTCTTAATTTATTATTAAACATCCTATAACTTTAAAACTAAGCCGTTTTGGACAGTTATTCATATGAACTTTTATGATCAAAATAACCCCAGGAATCAGCCCTTAAAGTTTGTCGCATATATTTAAAATTTACTCATACTTAGTATACTGCTAGTTTTTGGCAGTTGAGCTGAATTAGAAGAAATAATTGTTGATCACTTTTTTTTAAATATCTGATAAGTTTTTTCGGAACATGTACCATTTCATAGTAATGTTTATTATAATTAGTTTATGTTTTTATTGTTTAAATTCTACTCATCATGAAAGGTATTCTTCAACAAAAAAAGTTTGTCAAAACTTGAGCTTTCAAAGAATTTAGCATTATTTTAATGTTTGATTTTTAGTTTAATGTATTCTTATATTAGTAAAACATACAGAAATACCGGAAACCGTAATTCAAATTGAAATTTGAAGTGTCATCAAATCGTGATCAAACTCGTAACCAAATTTAACTATAAAAGAAATGTTATTTCATTTTGGCGCTTGTCCATTTTTGGATAAAGAACTTTTGGGATTAAAGAAAACTAGAGAGAAAGAGCAAATACATTAAGTAAAACGGGAGGGGGGCGGGGTAATTAATCTTGCTGAATAATGCTGCACCTTAAAATTAATTTGTGAATCTTATTTTACTATCACTTACGTCTTCTGTTTATTAAATAAAAAAGTATGAATTTCTGATATTTAAAAAATTGTAGAAAGGCACCACAGAAAATAAATGGACTATGACTATGACACTAACCATATTGTAGCACATTCGTAACACTATAAGCCTACAACACTAACAAAATCTATTTACTGTTTTTGAGCAATATTTTTTGAAAATTTCTAACTCTGAGAATGTTTTTATTTTATATTTTATTTTACAAGAAACCTGCAGGTTTCTACTTTTCCAAAATTCTCGTGCATAGTAACATTGTGTGTCTACATGGCTATTGTAGTACCAAATTTAATTCCAAGCTGCCACCTGCTTTTATTGTTCTGGGGAAAAGGGTTGAATTCGCCAAGGTTTTCAGATTTCACTTTAACATTTAAAAAATTCATTAAAAAAAAAACGCTATGAAAAACTTCTAACGTCTGCTTCTAATTTGGAATTGTTATAAAAGAGTATATTGTTGATGAATTTTTGATATACACATATACTGGGTGAGTCAATAGTGCGTTCTCCTTCGATATTGGGTGAACCGTTAGAGATACGATAACTTTTATAATACAAAAGTTTTAGGGTGTCATAGTATCTATCATTCAAAATTATTTTCACTTCTATAGGGTGTTTCATTTTTGCGTCACAGATTATTGATCATTTTTTTTATAGAACACCCTATATTCAACTGCATATTCGAATGCACCATCAAAATTGCTACAAGACCATATTTTGTTTTTAGAATTTGGTTGCACGGTTGCCAAGATATTTAACTTTTCTTGAGATTTCCCATCAAAAAATCATTGTAACCTGCGGTTAAGAAATGGAGCAAAACAAATTCATGTAAGTAGTTGTCAAAGTATGCCCTACCTCTTGTTACAAAACTAGCTCAAAATATTGAATACGCTGTTTGTGACAGACGGGCAAACTTGACGAAAGTGAGGGCGTTAAAACTTTTTTTCAAATAGAACACCCTGTATTTTTTTACATTATCAGTTGCAGATCTTAATTACCTTTCATTTTTGTAAAGTATGTCCTATACCTAAATGTTACCCTTTTCGATATAATTTGACTTTTTTTTCCAAATATTCATAAATTTGACCAAAGATTAGGCATTAGGAACATAAGATCCACCCGTATCACATTCAGTTGGTACAAGAGCTACTCCCAACTGATTTCAAGAAAACCGCAGTATCCGTAGGGATGGTGCAAGAAGCGTCAACTTCACTGGCTACTCTAACCGAGAGGGAAGTACAACAGCTCAACAACTTCCTAGACACCGAGTTACCCTTGTTTGAAGGTATTAAGGGTACCACCAAGAATGTGGAGCATCAGATACGTTTAATGCACTGCACACCGATTAAACAGCGTTACCGACCGCAGAATCCCCAAATGCAAGAACTTATCAATCACGAAGTAGACCAAATGCTTTAAGAAGGGGTCATTAAACCGTCAAGCAGTCCATGGAGTTCTCCCATAGTCATGGTTCAGAAGAAGGATGGAAAGCCGAGGTTTTGTATCGACTTCCGGAAAGTTAACGAGGTATCAATGAAGGATGCCTATCCACTCCCGTACATTAATGCTATCCTAAACAAATTGAGACAAGCTTGTTATATTTTCAGTATTGACCTCAAACAAGGCTACTGGCAAATACCGTTGACCGAGGACAGCAAACCGATCACAGCTTTTACCGTTGGGGGAAGAGGATTGTTCCAGTTCCGTGTAATGCCGTTTGGTCTTTATATAGCACCCGCCACGTTTCAGCGTCTCCTGGATACCGTCATCGGTCCACAGATGGAACCCAAGGCATTTGCATACTTGGATGACATTATTGTCCTGGGGAAGACTTTCGGAGAGCATCTGAGTAATTTGCAGGAAGTTTTCCACCGTCTCCGTACAGCAAACCTCAAGCTCAGCCCCGAAAAGTGTGAGTTCTGCCGAAAATCCCTGAAATACCTGAGGCACACCGTTAGTGAGCAAGGAACCCATACCGACTCGGAGAAGGTGGAAGCCATCCGTAACATACCGCCCCCACGAAATGTTCGAAGTCTGCGACGTTTTATGGGTGTGGCTTCCTGGTACCGCCGTTTTGTACCGTCATTTTCCAACATAGTAGCTCCGCTCACTAAGCTACTCCGTAAACAACAACGTTGGTGTTGGAGCGACGCACAGGAAGAAGCTTTCATAAAATTAAAAGCCAGCCTTACCGAAGCACCAGTCCTGGCGTGTCCCAATTTCAACAAACCGTTTATCCTGCAAACCGACGCTTCCGATCATGGGTTAGGCGCCGCGCTTACTCAGAATACCAGCAGCGGGGACAAGATTATCGCCTACGCGAGCCGTACATTGTCTCCAGCTGAGAAGAATTACTCCGTGACCGAAAAAGAATGCTTAGCCATCGTCTGGGGAATCGAGAAAATGCGACCGTACCTAGAGGGCTATCATTTCACCGTAGTGTCCGACCATCAGTCCCTTCGCTGGCTTCATTCTATTAAGAGCCCAGCTGGAAGATTAGCCCGGTGAAGTGTTTTTCTGCAGCAGTACGACTTCGAAATAAAATACCGAAAGAGAGTACTTAACCGTGTTGGAGATACCCTGTCCCGTGAACCGTTACCGAATACCGAAGGGCCAATCGATCCGATACTGTGTGCTGTCAATGTGCCAGACTGCGCCTGGTATCAACGCAAGTACAAAGAAGTCACACAGCGACTTACCGATTTTCCCGATTATACCGTTCGAAATGATATACTGTACCGCCACTTCTACGGCAACAGTCTGAAGGACGATGAATTTACCGACCCATGGAAGTTGTGCGTTCCGACCCCTCTACGCCAAAAGATGTTGAAAATCACGACGTCGCGTCCCAACCGCAGGACATATGGGAATGGCCAAAACCATAGCCCGGATTGCCAGACAATATTACTGGCCGGGGATGTTTCGTGAGATTGCAAACTATGTCAAGAAGTGTTTATCCTGCCAACGCTATAAAACATCGCAGCAGCAGACACCTGAACAGATGCAACCATCCGCCAACCGACAACCGTGAGAGACCGTTAGCACCGACCTAATTGGACCACTACCAAGATCTTCTAAAGGTAATTGTTACCTTGCCGTATTTCAAGATAGGTTCACTAAGAGGGTGCAGTGCAGAGCTATCCGTACAGCTACCGCTCAAGCCGTTAGTAAAGCTCTCTTTGAGGACATTATAACCCGATTTGGAACCGTCATTACTGATAATGGGACTCAGTATAATAGCCGTACTTTCAGTCAGCTCCTCAAAGATTTTGGCATCAACCACCGATTTACACCACCGTATACACCGCAGGCTAACCCTGTCGAAAGAACCAACAAACAAAACGCTGAAGACCATGATCTCTCAGTATTGTGAAGGTAACCACCGTAAATGGGATCAGCATTTATCCGAATTTATGCTAGCCATAAATACCGCACAACATGAATCCAGTGGTTTTACTCCCGCATTCCTTAACTTTGGAAGAGAGTTGGAGCTATCGAATACTCTCAGACGAGGAGCAGAGAATCCGACCGAAGATACCGAACCTGAGGGTGATACCATTTCTGAAACCCATCAGACCCGAATAAAGAAGTTAAAAGAAGTGTTCGAGTTAGTCCGAGTTAATCTAGCAAGAGCATTTACCACCCAAGGACACCATTACAACCTACGCCGAAGAGATTGGAAGTGCCATGTAGGTGATCAAGTGATGAAGAAAGAACATCACTTATCTTATATCCTTATACCGTTACCAAAGACTTTTCACCCGTAGTATACCAATTAAAAGATATGACCGGAAAACGTGTTTCCCGCGTTTATATTAAAGATCTTAAAGCAGCTCATGTTTATCTGTACCGACTTTCCACGAAAGACCATTTACCGATATGTCACAGACAAAACATGAAACCCGAAAAAAACCGCGACCGATGTTATCACCGACTTTAAAACCGACATTACTCCGAGTACTGAAACCGCTCCGATCCC
>OY284491.1:40763939-40832164 GCA_958336395.1 Ctenicera cuprea | reverse complement strand
CAGCTAAATAGTCCGGAACGCACATGTTTTTAATTTTGTAAATTAATATCAGAGCACAAAATTTACCTAAATTTAATATATTTAACCACTTCAACTCCTTTAACATATCATTAATTCTAGCATATTTGGTTTTTTTTTTAAATTATTCTCATTGCTTTATTTTGCAAAATTTGTAAATTACTTAATTGCCGTACTGATGCTGAAAACAGCAATGTCCCGCAGTACAGAAAATGAGGTTGAACAATAGTACTGTAGACCAATTTCCGAGATTTAATATTCAAAGAACCACTTAATCTGCCAAAAAAACTGATTTTTTGCCAATTTTTTTAGTAAACCCTCCATGTGCGTGTTAAAATGTAGCTTGTTATCTAGCGACACACCTAAATATTTCATTCTATCAACATAACCTATTACATCACAATTTACTTTGATTTGTCACTGTAAGTTAAAAATCTCATTGCAAATTCTTGTTGTCCCTAGCAACATACATTTCGTTTTCTCGGTATTCATCGTGAGAATATTATCTCCCAGCCAATAATTTAACAATTTAAGGTCATTATTTATGAAGGTGAACATATTGCAAATATCCTTTCTTGTGATATATATTAAAGTGTCATCTGCAAACATATGTATTTTACAATGTTTTAGTACCCGGGGCATATCATTTATATACAATATAAATAATAATGGCCCCAGGATACTCCCTTGAGGTACACCAATGTTTACTGCACTACCTTCAGACGCGGCATTACCACACTTCGTTTGTTGTGTTCTTCCAGTTAAGTAATTTTCAAACCATTTATACACTACACCTCCTATTCCGTACATTTTCAACTTATTTAGTAATTTTTCTCTGTCTATTGTTTCAAAAGCTCGCTTCAAATCAACAAAAACAGCAACAACTAATTCACTCCGATCGATACACTGCTTCCATTCTTCTAGCACACTCTGTAGAGCAGTTTCTGTGGAATGGCCATCTCTAAACCCTGACTGCTGCTTAGCCAATATTCTATTCATTTTAATGTATTTAAGAATTTGGTCATAAACAGCTCTTTCAAAAATCTTCTCAATATCAGACAACATCTTCACTGGTCTCATGTCCGTAGCTTGTTTAGTATTTGTAACTTTAGGAACGGGGACTATTAACGAACATTTTAACTTTTTCGGAAACTGGCCAGACTTTAAAGAAGTATTTATTAAATTTAGTAACTGATAACCTATTGCATCAAAAGTTTTATTTATTAGCAAATCCGCACTGCCCTTGCATTTTAAACGCTGAACATATGTTCGAAGTTTATTTAAACTTAATTCAGAAAAAGATTTGACGCTACTGCACTCAGTAATATTAATATTAATACTATTCAGACTTAAATTACTTTTTGGTATGGATTGCACAATATCGGTAATACTGGTTATGTAATAATTATTCAGATTTGTAGCAATAACCATTTGCTCCGTTTCCTTAATACCATTAAAGAACTGCTCCGTTATTTCTTTTTTACTAGCATTTTTATTTATAACTTTTTTAATGGTATTCCACATTTTCTTAGGATCTCCCATACAGTTGTCAATTTTATCCTCGTGAGATTTGATTTTTCAGATCTAAATATAGATATATACTCATTCCTACTTCGTTTGTACGTTTCATGTTCTTCATTTGTTTCTAAGTACCTAAAACGCTGGTATGCAATGTCCCGTTTTTTCTGTGCGTCGACTACCCTTTTATTGAACCAAGGTACTGATTTGTTTACGTTTATAGTTCTTCGGATTACAGCCAAGTTATACGCATTTTTAAATATTTTCATGCAATTCATCATATATTTTGTCGACACAATTTTCACTATAGTTCCAATTAAGTGTTATCAATTCTTGACACATTTTTTCGTAATCTATGTTTTTTATTTCAACTAATTTCCACTTTTCATTCATGTGAGCATCAGCAACTTAATGTATATAATTTCTAAATGTTAGGCATTTATAACTACGTTAGATTATATATGCATATAACATATATACATACATATACCTATATACATACCTACATACACATTACACTATGCTAGTGTCAATAATTAATTAACTCAATAATCAAATAAAAATTTACATTGAAAAAACTACGTTAAATTGCCTGCTGCCGCTAAACAAAGTATTTAAAGTTTTTATTTAAAGTTGGAGAATTATTTTACTGTTTTTGTTCCTGTGTTAACCCTCAGTTTGAAATTCAATAGGTCCGGCTTATACAAAAGAATTTTAGTCCTTAGTTAAAATAGCTTGTTTAAATTGTAAGCGATCCTTTCTCCGGCTACATAAAAAGGGCCCTTTCTTAGAAGTATACTACCTGCTCTGAGACCATTGCGTTTGGCAATGCTATTCCCGGAATTTGTTTGTGATCGCGGCTGCCAGGTTTAGACAAAAATCGGCCCTATTGCATACCAATGAAATGAGATAGAATAAAAGCTTCTACTTTTTACAATTATTTTTGTTGTTTAGTATCTATGCACCCCTGATCAACCACGATCCTGGGGGACTATCTATATGTTTTCTACACTATATTTTTACTTGCTTAGCCTATCTTATTAAGTATGTACTTATCTTTGAGTGTGCTTGTTGGTTAACTAGTTTCCTTTCACCTGTTGTTAGATGAGCAGGTAATCCAGGTGTTCCGCTTCTCCTTTCCGGTAACTCTTGCCTCTTTGTTTGATTGTTTTTGAGAACTGGCGCACTAAACACTCAAATGCACCTGCTTTGCTCTGGCCAAACAAAGGACCTCCAAAACGCGTTATGTTTCTACCTGTTTTACCTGTTACGTTGAGCCACAGGTATCAATTCACGAACCCTGCTTTTGATGTTCACTCTAGGATCGAAGTGCAGTAAAAATAGCCGTTTTATACGGCAAAAAATCTCGTTTTTACTTTTAAAAGCTAGAGCTGCGTTGTTATACGTCTACTCTCGACCGCTGTTCAAACTGACTCACTTGCACTAAGCTGGGGGTATTAAAATAAAAAACCGATGTTGGTGGATATGGGTTTTGAGGTACGTTAAAAGTGGTTAAGTGGGAAGAGTGCGCGTATTCCACGAAATATTTACTTCCAGTAGTGCTGGATTGCGAGAAAGAGCGTCAGGTAGTGTTTTACGAACTTCTTGTTCTTGTCCTGTTCTTGCTGCAAGAACAAGAACAAGGAGTAGGTGTACAAGAAACAAGACAAGACAAGACTAGCTGGAGCAAGAACAAGATTTCTTGTCAAGACGTTTGCAAGAAACATGATTTCTTGTTTTATGTAGATACATAAAACAAAAGTTTCAAAACGCCGATTTTAACGCTTCTGGAACTGGGGTGTGTGAAAACAAAGTGGTGCTGTAGTGCAAAATAATTATTTATAAGTTTTGTTGCAATGTATAATATGAGCTATAAATGAGCTATTTTCATAATAGACCCATGTTTAGGCAATAGGATAGCCCCTGCCAATTAAAAAATGAACAATCACATTTTGTAGATCGGTTCCAATCTGATCAATAAATTCAAAGCCAGTAAATTGTTCTACATTTAATATAGATAACTTTTAATAAGCAGTGCGTTTCAAACAAAATGCAAAAATCAGTAATATCAAAACCAAGGTTTTTCGGAAAACTGCTATTTTAGCTGTCATTTCTGCAGAAGCAGATGTAAAAGTCCAAAACTGACAGTTAATAAATAATAATAATAATAATAATAACGTTTTTTTGCTATTTGTATAGTAACTATCAAACGCGCTAACAAAATATAAAAGTTTCTTAGTTAGTAGTACGCGGTACAAAGGCGTTTAACGGGTAGGCGCACGTGACAGCAAGACGGACCCGCTTTATCGAGACTCGATAGCTCGGGGAATCCCCCAACTAGCAAGAACAAAACATAAGCAAGAGTCTTGCTAGCAAGACAAGAATTAAGCTAGCAAGAAATTTGCAAGACAAGAAGTTGTTTTACTTCTTGTCTTGCTTAGCAAGACAAGATAAGAAGTTGCCGAGCAAGACAAGAAATCTTACTTTGTGCATCACTAGCGTCAGGTAAATCGTTGTGCTTTCCTAGGCAATGCTCTAAACCAGAGGAGAATTTTTAAAGAAGTAGGGCCTACCGTGTTAGTTTGGCGCGGTGATCCTAAGAGGAGTTAAACCAGGTCAGTGCTTTGTTTGCCGTTCGGACGCTGAATCGTTTTCATTCCAAATTAAAGCGATGGCGCTTTATTGCCCACAGAGCTGCTAGGAATTCTTGCTCGCTGGAGTGATACTTTTGTTCTGCGGGATTCAACCGCAAATTGCTTATGAAATTATATTTTTTCTCCCTCAAGCCGATCTTGATAAAATATGGCGGCGGCGCCTTCGTTGTTGGCGTTGGTTTGCAGTACAAAGGGTCGTTCTGAGTCGGATCGTGCCAACTAAAACGGTTTGTTAATCTCTTCCTTGATTTGGTCAAACACGCTCTGCACTCGACCTGTTCATTGCCACAGTTGCTTAGGATTTAGAAGATCGGCAAAAGAAGTTGTAGGGATGGTGAAGTTAAGTACATATTTCCGTAACCAATTCCACAGACATAAGAGCTGTCGCAGCTCTTTACGACTTCTGGCAGTTTAGCTTTGCTACCTTTCGCTTGAAGCAAGTTTTGGGGTTTATTGCCTTCCTCACCAACCAGATGTCTTAAATAATTTAAGGAGCGCTTCCCAAAGTGACATTTGTATGGGGTACAGATCATCTCAATTCTTGGAGTACACATGATGTCATCTAGGTAGACAATGCAGAACTCGTGCAAATACCCGACAAGCAATTCACGAGCCATGAGTTTTTGGAAGAACATTGAAGCTGTCTGTTAAGTTCAATTTGCCATTAGCCAAACTTTAAAGTAAGAGATAAGAATATAGTTGTTTGGCCTATATCCTTAAGGGTCCCGCGTACCAAGGGAAAACGGCATCTATGGTGACGGAAATTAGACGTTGAAAGTTGAGACAAAAACAGGCTCCGGAATCTTTTTTTGTTTATTGTCACAATAGGAGATTTGTATGGAAAGTTGCTCGGTTCGAGAATTGCTTTTATTTGCTGTGCTGTAACTATTTTTTTTTTCTTCAGGATACCGATAGTTTGGGCTACGCACTAAATTGGAAATTTATACGCCGATGACGTGCCGCATGTTTCGTGTGGGTGGAGCAAAGCTTTTTCATATTCCAGGAAATTGTTGCACTAGGTTGTAGAAGTTCTGGGTTAGATTCTCTGGAAAATTATGCAGCAAAGTGGTGGGATCTAAGAGTTGTTCTGACACTGTGGTTTTTTAACCGACGAACGCAATGTGTGTGTAGTTTCCCGAACTGCTACCCCGTGATCTAGACAGTTTCGTTTGAAGTTGAACGTGACCTGCTTTAGAGTTAGTCATAGGTTTCCCAGTATGAGGTCTTCTCGTAGACAATCTGCAACGATACAGGCTTGCTTATGCGAATTGCTACCAATTTGTATTTTTGTTTGGGTTTTTCCTTATAGAGTTATAGTTGCATCTTGTTAGACTATTGTGGCAGTATGATGTCCCGGTTGAATGAGACTGTTTTTGCGTAACAGCCTTGGATGAATAAAAATTATGGGTAGCAGCGCAATCATTAGAGCACCTTCTTTCTGTTCTGCAATTTTTGCTACTCGTGAGACTGGCTGGCTGAGTTTAATGTTGTGCATTGGAAGGGGCTACAGGTCGCGATTCGGCTTGATTGTGCCTGGGCCGTCGCCAGTTTTTTGATTGCTTTGGAGCTGAAATTGTGAGCAAGGCTTCCGCTGAATTGAGGTTTGCGTTTCTACCTGCTGGAGGAACAGAATTACGAGTATTGCCAGGATTGTGGCGTTGGGCAATCTCGATTGAAGTGTCTGTCTGAACAATAGTTTTGTTTTTCTCGGAGAGCGGAGGAGTTGCTTTCCTCCAAGTCTTTTTCCATGCTAGCGATTCTTGTGACCAGCTCGTTGGAGCAACCGGGAACGTTTATTCTCAAATAAGGACGGAGTGCTGGCTCTTCACTAATGGTATTAGAATTAATATCCAATTTACTGTTGATTCTGGAGGTTGAAGGCTGCGGATCAGCTGGAGCTTTCTGGCCATAATGAATTTAAACAAACAAAACATAATGTCACTTAAAATTTTTAGGTTAGGCGTGTAATTTGTCATTTGTAGCGACACTGACAGAGTAATGACTGTTAAATTCTTAAGCATGCAAAGCCAGTAATTTTATTTTCCATGGCCAATCTTTGTGTATTTTTTATTTGAACATACGGTACCTCGTTGTAAAAAAAATGTTCCAAGAACTAATTCTTATTACATAGAACCCAAATGTACTAAAATACATAACACACTCAACATAAATAACAGCAACATAGAAAATTACTCAAAATTGCGTGCATTCCTAAAACGTAAACCCGAAGGTTATCAAGCAAACAAATCCAAAACATTTACTCCAGATGAAATTAATAAATTCATTAATAAAATAAACTGCACTCAGTGAATATTAAAAATTTTCAAGACCTTGGATCGGCTTGGCTATACTAGTCTCGAAAACCAAACAACGGCTATTCGAAAATTCACAATAACCGACCATTTTCACTAAATTTGTCAAACGTATACTGATCTTCATCCAACTAATATTACATTAACTTATTTCTTTTTAATATGCAAAATGGTAACTGTCTGCACAAAAAATTGGTGTCAATAGATTTGAAGCAATGGGGAAACAAACAGCTACATTTTTAAAGCTACCCAATCCAGAAACGTATACGGGGACACCTTCAAAAGAGCATCTGCTACCCTGCTTGTTGATGCAGGCGGGGATATCACTTTGTCAAAAAAACATGGTGGGTAGAGGTCTACATCGGTGGCAGAAAGATATGTAGATAATTCTACGACGAATAAGATAGATACATCAGATAAAATTTTGCAATCAGCGAAACAAAGTACAAGTACCTATATTACTTTTATCCAACTTATTCAGACAGAACATCCTATTAAATAGTCACAGAAAAAGTATAGTATTCTACTCGCGTGTATGTCCATTACTCATGTCAACTTAAGAGGCATCATTACACGCTTGATGAGTAATATACTATTTTCAAACGTAGGCTGTAAAGTTCGTTTTAAAAAGAGCTGTATAAACTCGGAGGCACTCCAACTTGGCAGGTACAAAGGTCGCCGCGAGCTAACACTGCGTCCGAACTGATGAGCCAATACTCAGCAGTTCTCAACATCTAAACGTAATATTTTCGTGCGGTGTTAGAATTTCAGAAACAATTCTTTGATAATGGTATGTAAACATACCAAAATACGTATAATAATAGAAAAATAAAACTGCTGAAGTACTGATTATTGTATTTATAATATTAAAAATGTATTTGTTATAATCAAATCAATGTTTGTATTTTAAATTTTCCTATATTACATTAAAACGGTTTAAAAAAAATTATTAGAAGTAAATACATTTAATTAGAGGAATCGCCGCTTTCTTGGTTTGAGCTATCCGACGAATCTTCACCTAGGTTTATTATTATAGGATCAATATCATCAACTATAATCTCACGTTGCCACCAAGATTGAATTATTTTTTCCGTATGTTCCACGCACTTGCGCTACTGTATTTCACCACACTGATTTAAAGATTCCTCCCACAGTTTTAACACCTGATCATCACCAAAACCATCACGTCCGATATTTTTATCATAATAATGTTTTGTATTCGCCCTCTATTGCATTAAAATGACAGTGATACGGCCGCGGCGGTAGTCTTAGAACTTCGTGGCCAGCTTCGCGGATCATTTCTCCAACAACATATTTTTTGGGATTTTTATGTGCTTTTGTAATGGCAAGCAACTCTGTTTTTAAGGCGTTTGGTGGAAACGGTATTTCATTACACTCAAGCCAATTCGCGATCTGCTTTTTTCCACCTGCATGTCGGCTGCTTTTCTATCAATCGCGAGTGATACGATGCGTTATCCATAACTACTAAAAATGGCTCTTCTAAATTTTGTGCGACGTTCTTTTCCCCAGTTGCCTATTTGGCAACTCTGTAGTCCGGTAGTTAACTTGTATTTTGTTGTGGGCGGGATTATACGGCTGCTTATTCGTATATTCGCTGGGAAGTTCTCGGGCGCCAGATTTTATATGGAGTTTACTCTCCAGAACGGCTTCGCTGTAACAGAAAGGCTTAGCGAAGACCTGGGTAACTGCAATTGAAGATGTCGGTCTCCAGGGGTCTGTTTGATGGAATGACAGCCTGCAGGTTCTTGAAGCAGCTCTAATTAACTCGGGTATACTCAACAAGTAAAAGAAAACGACATAGACTGGTTTAAATACGTCTATTAAATAATAACCAACCAAAATTATACAGGTAATGCGGATAATAATAAGCAAAAATACAATAGCAAATACGGTAGCAATACAGTAATTATTCGGTAGCAAATTCAGTAGCATTACAGAAGCAATTCAGTAGCAAATACGGTAGCAAATACGGTAGCAAATACGGTAGCAAAACAGTAGCAAATACGGTAGCAAATACAGTAGCAATACGGTAGCAATACATACATACGGTAGCCAATATATATACAGTAGTCACCAATATGAAGTTTCACAACAATGCTCTCAAACAAATAGGAAAGAGAAGAGTAAACGTTGCCCAGGAAATATTTCGCGTGGGTGAGTTAGAGAAGAAATGCCCCCTGGTATTTCTCGAGGGCGAAAAGTAAAAGATTTAGAGAGAGAGAAGAGGAAACTTTGCCCAGGAAATATTTCGCGTGGGCGAGTTAGAGAAGTGCAACCCCAGGAAGTATTTCGCGTGAGGTGCACTCCAGAAAACACAGTTTATAAAAATAAAAGAGAGAGAGAGAGCAGTATCTGACGTTAATAACAATGGTGTCAAAACATAGCCTGCTCACCCCAATATCCTGGATGCGGTGGTCGGTTACCTCGGTTGGAGCACTGGTGACTTGTAATAGTGGCTGGACTGGTACTGGACTGGAACATCGGCGAACTGACTTTCAAAATTCAAAATTTTGAATTTATAGCCGGTCGGTATGCGCCCGAAATCGAAGCGCATTCCCACTCTACGAGAGCGGGGTTGACATAGCATCTCTGCGGCTCGATCCGCGGAGACGCGGTTATCTGATTTCCGGCCGTAAATGAAATGTTTGAACTCAAATATACATTTTAAAATTACAATTTTAAAATACCAAAACGGCTGCTAAATTACTGAAACTTGCACACAATGACTATAAAGCATAAACCAACGGAACCCTACTTATTTTAAATATAACATAAACCCCTAACGGTAACATAATACTGTAAACGGAAAACGGCATATAAACTAAATGTAAAACTTAAACAGTTCTTGTAAATTAAATGAAAATTAGTAACGGTTCGTTACATTTGAATCAACTTTTCTTCAATCCATTTTTCAAAAGATTCGCTGTTCATGTTGTCATGGTAATCCGCGCTTTTGGACGTGGTGAAAAATATTAAACTTGCCCCTGGAATAAAGCCGTTTGATGAACCAGCATGCACGATCATGAATTGCTTGCCTTCAGACCCTGATTTGTTTTTTATACTTTTCGTCGAGTTATCCTGCCAAGACTTACGAACACTGTCTTTTTGAAAAATCCAAGTTTCATCCAGAACAACGGGTTTGTAGAATTTT
The DNA here is from genome assembly GCA_958336395.1 of Ctenicera cuprea. Lineage (NCBI taxonomy): Eukaryota > Metazoa > Arthropoda > Insecta > Coleoptera > Elateridae > Ctenicera > Ctenicera cuprea. Next base: position 40,822,490 of record OY284491.1, on the reverse strand, counting down.
GTATTCAAATTACGTACAAATGATTTCAAAAAATGTACCCTTTGGTTTACAATGTGTGATTGTTTACAAAGATACCGCCGGTTACAGTCTTTTTTATATCTAAAACCAATGTTCTTTACAAGCTTAGAAAAGGTTTTTAAACCTATAATTATAATTTCCCCATCGTTTACAGTTTGTAGCAAAGTTTTTAATGTAAATTGGGTGTTGGTACTGTAGAAGTTATAAATCACATCCCGCACTGCCATTTTAACCCCTTCACAGACATTAACAGATTTTGGTTTTGCGCGCCGATGTTTTTTTGGTCCGCAAAACACGTTAACTTTAACATCACGTGAGAGCCTCCCAACTGATCTTAAACTGATATTTAATGCTTCCGCAACTCTTTCTTGCACTTTGCTAATTGAAATCAAAGGGCCCCCGGGTTCCTTCTCTCGTTGAAAATAGTTCATTAAATTGTGGGCTAATTTCATAGACTGCAAATGCAGAACACCTAACTCTTGTGCCATCACAATTGTAACTACCCCGTCGCCAACAAACGATAACATTTCATATCCGCCTGTGCTAATTATATTTTAATCACCCTGTTTACTAACTAGTAATTTATGCGTTTTGATTGGTTCATAGACAATTAATATAAATTACGCGCTTTAGAACATTAAATACTCAGTTTAGTTGATCTATTTTACAAAAATTAAGCGAACAAAAACCTTAGAATATAATATTTTATAATATTCTAGGTAAAAAATAGTAAAGCATTAACATGTTCTGAACCACCGACTTGCTACTAGTTGCTTCTTTTTCTCTCTTACTTATCAACGCAGTGCGTCTCATTATCTCCGCAAGTTTCAACTCCGCAGATGTACTACCTGCTGGACGCGACCTTCGTTTACCTGCAATAAGTACCCTTTGATAATAATACAGTACGTCGTTACTCGTTTCATACTAATACAAACCGAACTTTGTACCTGCCAAGTTGGAGTGCCTCCGAGAATAGCACGGATCACGAGTTCTATACAGATAATTGTACCTCACTTTGATAATTTTTGTTAACGTTTTCCAAATTTTATTTGAGATTTTGTGCTCTATATTTTAATTACTTTAAATAGCGGCTTACCGTGTGCTGTGTGAAGTTCGCTATTTATGATCAATACAAAAAATCTTCGGATTTTGATTGGATTTTCGATTCAATTATTAAATGTTTTGCTCCTGCTATAGTAAAGTTTGTCACTTCATAATTCTTGGATGTTCTTTTTAAAGCAGGTGCTGGATGTTTACGGTGGATTTGTTTTTTAGCATTTAGAGCCGTATTAATATAATATTTTCTGTGACTTTAGTTGCAACTTTTTAACTGTCTTTGGAAATGTTCTTTTCAATTCTACGTTTTTCTGAAAGTTATTTCTGATTACGACCGTTGCGTCGGTCGTATCGTTTAGTAAGAGATTGCGACTGAACTAATTTGGCCATCATCAATCAGTCAAATTATTTTCAAATTGAGCAAATGTCTGACTGATTCTTCTACAATATATGAACAAGATATGCGTGTCGTTCGACATATTTTTTTGCCGGCAGCTACGTATTTCGTAGAACTAAAATTGGTTTGTGGAGACAGAAGACGGAGACGAAAATGCGTCACGCTCTTATCAAAGATTACCTGGATATCTAAGCCTTAAATGAAAAAAGTATATCTCTTGTAAAGTTGTTTTCCTATATATTGTGATTGCTACACTACAATTTTATATTTTTACCGTTAATAATAAACTTAAAAATAAAATAAATGTAAAATGCTGAAAAACTGACCAAACTCCAGATCCTCGATCAGCCCATGAGCCCCTTTTGTACGTCTCTCGTATACTTTGGACACACATTAATGTTGTTATTGACTGGATGGGGGTGACCCGTAGTCGGAAAGAGAAACAGTTGTTCGGCAATGCAATCTAACATTAAAATACGCGTAAATTCTGTTACTGATTATCTATTTATTAAAACGCAAACCTCTCTATATTGTTTAATATGGTATTAAATAATACAAAAAATAAAGTCAAATACTAGAATAATCATAATTAATATACTAAGTATTAATGTAACACACTCACGCGCATTGAAGTTTTTATATCGAGTCCTACAATCTAACTCGAACATGACACAACTGTTTTAGTTTTCTGTTAACTCATACAATTCAAAATACGCTTTTAGTTAGCACACGCTAAGAAATTTCACTTAGAACTTGTGTGCTCGACACACATTTCTTTTTTATTGGTCGTGTTATTTGTTTATGTAAATCCCACCTGATACCTTGGCGGTTGAAGCAGAATTAATAATTTAGTTTGTATCCCAATCACAGTCCCGAATTATTTCAGAACTAGAGTAATATATTTATTGTGATTCCGTGAATTGCTATGTTTTGACTTCTTTGTTTTAAGGCGTGTGACGTATTCAGTTTGCGAATTGATGGTAATGGTAAAATTAAACTACATTTTCTTGTCGAAACTCGTTTGAAGAATTTATTAACTCAGGCTAGATTATTATGACGGTTGCACCGTGCCTAAAAAGTGTATTTAGCTAATAAATTAACATAAAACGAGTATAAGGTTGTAGGTTGTACCTATAACGTTTTAGTAACTTTATTTAATCCATATAACATTACAATGTATGAAAACTTGCTGAACCCAATAGTACGTATATTATTACTAATAATTTACAACTGTTTCAGACACAATTCAGGAAGAAATATTTATTTTAGGAAAATAAATAAATAAAAATAAAAAAATTACAATGGACTTTCTGTCTCCTCGTATGCATTGTTAATATATGCTCTATTTGAATTATTACTTGGCAAAGTTATTTGAACATGGGAGTTCCGTCTCAAATTATGAACGGTATTTCTTCGCTGGTTAACAATAGCTGCCATCGACTTTCTGCCAGCCACATTTGTACCTATAAATAAGTCAGTTAATAGATTTTTAAATGCTTAGTTACAAACTCTCACTTCATAAGATTTTAAAAAGCATAAATAATGTTTTTGTTTTATTTTTAAGTTGGAAAGCAACTAGCTTGTGCAATATCAAACGGAAAGTCAACGAGATACCGAAAATAATTGCGTGCGAAGCACGTAACCTCGTATTCCTATACTTTAGAAATGATTATTTTAAAACACAGTTCTTCGTGGCCGTAATATGAATATTTGATTCCGATGTTCTGCGTGGGTTTGACGTTATTTAAATGTCAACAAGACATTTTCATTTTATTCTATTTTATTAAATATTTTATTAAAAATTGATAAAGGTGGGAGCCAACCATTGAAACGTCGTTTTAAATAAGTTTATAAGTTTTATTTAATTGTACTAAGGCCAATACCCACGAGGAATATCAAAATCGAAAATCTTCCTTGTTCCCGGAAATATACAACGTATAGTATAAGCAATGTCAAAACGTCTCGTTTGTTTGCTTTACGCAAATGCAAACGGAACGGGCGAGTTTGGCGTTACGGCGACTCGACGCTTTGTAACTAGCGTCTAACCGGTTTTATTCAACAGCCGTTCCTACGGTCGGACTTGCGCACTGCGCAGTTTCTATGTGCGCACGCATTCAACTGGCAATCTCGGTTGGGGCCAATTTTCTTTTTATATCATACTGCTTTTTTAGAACAACCTTGTTAGTTTTTACTGCCTAGCCGAGGTTATGGTTAAGAGCAGTTATATTTTTAAAGAAGAAAATACGGAAACAAAGTTGCATTCGCTCACTGGGAACGGCTGTTTCATTCAAGCGGCTAGACGCTAGTCGCTTTGTACAGAGATCACTAACTTCTAGAGTGTCCTGTGTAGTGATAGACAGCATCGCATACTTTTAAAAATCGAACAATCAACTTTTGAATACTTTGAAGACTCGATGATTTATTCGGATTCATCACATGGATGCGCATGGTGAATATTTACGTTGCACAATGAGCAATCGGATAATGAATTCTATCTGAATGCAGGATTCCGATCAGTCTGGTCTCAGTCTAGTCTGGTTGAGGCTTGATGAGTCTTGACAAGTCTTACCACCCATTCGAGAAATTCAGGGACTAGTGTTTTCTTGTGGAACTGTGGAATAGCAACAGTTGAAAAATATACACCGTTCCACACAAGTGTATTACTTGTGTGAAAGAGTGCTGTATTTTTCAAGTGCTTTATTAAGGTTAAATTTTACTTTTGTTTAGCTATGGAAATACAGCTAATCTCCAAATATTGTTTGTGTTCATCACTGTCCGATTTTGTGTTCATAATTATGTGTCATTTTCTCAAATCTCGATTTACAAATTCTCAGTTATTACTCCATGGTTTTCTTCACGCAGCGAAACCGAGTGCAATATTCGAATACATATCATATTGCGTTCGAATATTCCTATATCTAATTCTGTGTGACAGCATAGCAGATCACGCCGCGCCCGGAAGTATTGCGCCTGGGCGACAAGCTATATCCGTCATCTGACCAAAAAATGTAGCATTTTTATGTCGGAAAGTATTTGGATAAGAATATTAATTGACTTCATAAACTCAATAGAAATCAATGAGGAACCGTACTTAATCTACCCGGAAATAGCAAAGTATTTGATCGCTTTAATTGCATGTGCGCATTTCCTGTACCGAGTGATGTAGCCCAAATGGCGGGGGGGGGGGGGCTACCGAGCTTAAGCTCCCCCGAAACAGAATATATGTTATGTACGTACAAACTGGTTTTTTGATAGTTTGATATTTGTTTTCGTAGTGTAGAGGACGGTAACGAGGCGAATTAGAACAATTGTTTCGTCAATTTTAAAAATGTGTGTGTAATGAATATTGCTATTTTGACACAAATCAGTTTCAAAAATTAAAAAGTTTGTAGCCGTCTTTAGATACAATTCCTAACTACGCCACTACCTGCACCATTTCATGTTTCTATAATTATCAATAAGAGTAAAACTGTGTACCAAACCAAAGTGGACGCGGATCTGGTAATTTATTTTTGGGTAAGAAACCAAAACATGTATTTCCGTCAATCTCTTGGAATCGAAAATGTTCACTCACTTTCACATACTGGAAGTATGGGAATGTAATAAAAAGCAAAACAAAACAAGAATTATACTTGTATACGAAGGAAAGCACTCACCATTGTTATTTTTCTGAAATAATTTTGTAGTTCGACGCTCAAAGGCTTCAAACAAATCATTAACTGATTGTTTTTTGCGACCTGACTGCGCAAGATGTTTGACTGTTTTGCGCCTTCCCACAGATGGTTCTTCTATTTCTTCTTCATCATCATCTTCAACTCCTCGTATCTTAATCAACTGTTTGACAACCTTAACCGGATCGTTTTCGAGGATTTGCTCTTCGGTCAAATTTTTTTTGTCCTGTTTACAAAAATTTTCTATATGTTACAGTTAAAGTATTATGTATATACTTACAAGTTTTGTACAAAATCCCCAGTTTATATATGTAGTAGCCAGAATTTGCGCGAATGTACCAAAGCGATGAAACAGCATTGCTATAAATTGAACCACCAATAGAGTTGCAAAAAATATCAGAAAAACAAAACCAATAGGTTCTAACTCCAAATATTCTCTGTATACTACAATCTAAAAAATAATTGTTTAACGGCGTTACAGAAAAAAAGTAATAAACATAGTACCTCATGAACATCATCAAGATAAGTAAAGTTAACTTTATCGTTAAGAGGCCAATTAACATGCAGCAAGTCTTTATTTAAAGTTAGTAGAAATACTACAAGTACAAAAAGTGCATTAACCATAAAAAATGCCATAACTGCTTTGTCTCTTAGGTCCTTTAAATCTCTAGTCACCTGCAAAGATTGACAATACATAAACACATATTATGGCAGCTTTATATTGAAAAAAATATTATCAAGATTTTGAAGACAATACATAGATTGCTTACCTTTTCTTTATTATCTTCAATTGGATGTAAATACTTATCCAGAAGTCCTTCCCAAAACTTTTTTTCGTTAGTGGATATGCAGTCATATTCCCCATGTCCGAGATCTTCTTCATCTAACCAATTATTAGGTTCCAATACATCAGAAATTTGACTTTTTCTGTCACTACTAAGACTGTCATATTCTGCTTCTTTGGATTGACTTACATTAGTACCCTTAGAACCTTCTAAGTGAGTTGTTCCACTCTTCTGTTGTAATGGTCTTTCTTCTTCATTATCTGGCTGATGACGGACCACTTTTTCAATGCTATCGAGTTTTTCTGTTAGCTTTTTCAGATCGTTGGATATACGCAACAACTGAATGTTTTCTTCGTCGTTTTTACGATGAGTACACCACATACATTTTAGTAGACCTGCTATAGAAAACTCGAATGTACCAGTGTTATCTTCATTTTTACCATTTCCAAAAAAAGCTATAATTTTATTAGGGGTTTCTGCTTTTTTTACCTCCTTAGTTTCTTTCGAAGGCTCTTGTACCTGTAAATAAAATGTTAATTTTTTTGTCTTCTTACTTCGTAGGTAATTTCTAAAGCATAAGCAGGCTGTTACATAAAAAATATATGTACAATGCAATGGAGGGATACTCATAATGTTGTATTATGTCCAGTAAATTTCTTTTACTCGCATTATGAACTATAACATTAAGAATTTTTCAGTAAATTTTATTTTCCTGGGTATGTAATGTTTTGGAAACTCACTTTTTATCTATGAAATTAAATTGAAAAAAAAAAGTCTACATTCACTCCTGGAGTAAAATAAAATAGTAAATTTAAATTATCCACTAAGAAGTAGTTAGTACGGTTTACACAATTAAATGTTACTATGATATGGGTTCTTATTATGGACTTTCAACTAATTGAATAAAGAAAATGAAGGAAGTTAGTGCATATTTAATAAAATTAGTATGAGATTCGTTTCCGTATTATCAATATTTTAAAATTATGAAGATTGAAGCACACCTAGCTTCAATTTCGGAGGAGATTTGTATACTACTGTTACGATTAATATCAATAATTTAGTAAATATGCAGAGTCGACTATAGTTATGTATGTACGAGTATGTATGTGAGGTTACAGTCAAATATAAATTAAAATACAAAAACTCTAATACCGCCGGAATACAGAGTTCTAGTATTTGTAATGAATGGATATGCAAAATTTATCTCTAATAATAATTAATATTTTATCATTTTAGGGCAATAGTAAAATCGTTATAGGTTACTTACCTCATCCGGATTAATTGTAGGTGCAACTGTAACTTCTCTGGTGCCCCAAGAGATGTTATTTAAATTAAAAACGGAATATATGACCAAAAGCATGTACATACTGGGCACAGTAACATAGTACACTATACCATATGGTAAACAACCGATTTCTTTTGGATGCAATAAACCAGTTATAATCATTTCACCCGCCACACAGAAGAAAAACAAAGACGACGGTGCCAATAACCCATCATTACTAATTTGCAACATGACACCAACCAATACCGCCATCATTACTAATCCATATATTGCACTTATGACACCAGCAAAAAATAACTGAAAATGGGAACAAAATTACAGATTAGACGAAATATTCACATAAAATAATTGTGTTTACTTGAACATCAGACTTGAAAAGAATACAGACAAACATGAACAGTAAAATTGGTATGGCATTCCATAAAAAACTTGACCACTGGTCCATTTGAAAAGCTGCTACAAATGCACCAACCAACATCAAAAATATTGTTCCAGGACCCAGAATTGTTCCAATCATTAGTACAATCTATAAAGTATGTTGAAAGTAAAGAAAAATTAAAAATATTAACATGTAGTACTAATTCTATTTTTTATACAGTAACTTAATGAGCCCGACTCAAAATGTCCTAATTATCGCTTCTTTTGGCGACACATTTAACGTGCTTACGAATTAATAAATAATAATAATTAGTACACAAACGCAAAAATAATTAATAAAAATAAAGCACGTGGTGAAAATATTCATCATTTTGTATGCATAAACGCATAAGTCTGCTAGCGATTTTAAACACTGTTATTAAAATTAACGCTTAAGAGTTTATTTAACATTACAGAGTTGTGTAAAACGTAGCTAAATGTGTAGGTACTTTAGTAATAAATTGAAACTTACTTGATACATTATGTAAAGTCTTGAAATGTTATCATTGATTTTAATTGTTCTTTTGTAATCCATTAATAAGTCTAGAATGTTGGCTGTCGTTGACGGCATCCATCTTCTTCGTTGGTTATAAAATTCATTAAATCCTTCTGGACAATGTGTAAATGCGTCGGAAGCCGCCGAATATTCAACTCTATAGCCCCTCTGGAGCAATAATGTACATAACCAACGATCTTCACCTACGAAATTTAAGAATTGTTTTACAAATGTAAGTATAGGTCGATGGCGTACACATATTTTGTAAAAATAATGTATTAAAAACTTTTGTATTAACGTAACTATATTAGCAGAAATACTGAAAACTGGGAGTCTTGTCTAATATTAATATCATAACAAAACACCGCCGACAATACGTTGTTTATAAAACATTAACGTGATTGAAAAGAGATCAGAGACAAAGAACATATAAAAAGTACTCGACCCGCATTAGTCAATATTTTTAACCGACTTCAAAAAAAGGAGGAGGTTCTCAATTCGTCTGTATATATGTTTTTTTTTTTTTTTTTTTTTTATGTATGTTCGGGCATAACTTTTTTGTGTATGAACCGATTTTAATGATTTTTTTGTGTTGGGTTCAGTATAGTTCCAGGTGGTCCCATTATAATTTCATTGGTATTGGAGCTTGAACTTCGAAGATACTCCTCAAAATCTATTTTTTTAACCGACTTTTTAGTGTTTCCGTATTTCATCTTCCGTTTCAACTAGCCGTCATTTCCTCATTCGAGAAGCATCCTTACTAGGTCTACCCATCACTTAAAATTGTAAAATAATTAACTTTAAAAAAAAAAGAAAACCGACTTCAAATAAAAACACAAAAGTGACATAAGTTAACTAAAAAGCAAAAAATAAATGTTTTTTATACAACAGTTTAATACTTATTTGTTGTTCCGTTTAATGTAATTAAGAAATTGTTGTTTATTATATAATTATTAATTGTTTTATAATTTTTAAGTCGGTGCCAAGTAAAACATAAAAATTATATACCTTGCTGCAATAACAAATTAGATTCGAATTTTTATGTTTTACTTGGCACCGACTTAAAAATTATAAAACAATTAATAATTATATAATAAACAACAATTTCTTAATTACATTAAACGGAACAACAAATAAGTATTAAACTGCTGTATAAAAAACATTTATTTTTTGCTTTTTAGTTAACTTATGTCACTTTTGTGTTTTTATTTGAAGTCGGTTTTCTTTTTTAAAAAAAAAAGTTAATTATATTGTATATGTTGATAAACGCCGTATATGTTAGGTTATGTCAGTTGATTTCTTGAAGGTGTCCGATTTATAAGGACAAAACATGTTTTACTTTTAACCATTGTTGAAAATTATAAATTATTGTAGTTACAATCAAATTCTTCGACAAATTTCTAATCTTAATTGTCGTCAACAAAAGACAATATTAGCGCGAATCAGCGCATTCTTGAAATAGTACATTTAGTAGTTTCCATGTCTCGGTGCTCTCACTAAAACACTACCTACAGAATAAGGCCATAGCAACCAGGGGTCGTGTATACTTTTAAATATATACTAGTGAGACCGCAGCGCACAATACACTGACAGACTCGCGTTGGCCGACCCGTCTAAATGCGTCACGTGATGCATTAGTTCGAATAATGAGACGCGGCGGTTTTATAGATGGCGCTCCAAGTGACGCGCGTCTAGCCGACCTTCATATATATTATAAATTAAAATAATTATTATAGAACAATCGACGTAGAATAAAAATATAAAAATGTTTCATGCTCCATCTGTGAATAGAGACTTTTCATTTAGGAAAAAAATGGTCCAAATTGGTGAAGCGGTAGCCGCTGGAGGGACCGGAGAAAAAAACCCTTTGAGCTTTTATATATGTATGGATGGATATGGATTATGCTCTGTGCACAGCGGTAATGAAAACAATGTTTTATTTAGCACTAGATTGTTTTCACAAACCTCACGCACAAGCTATGCTTCAGTGAGTATTACTTCTGTTTAATTAAAACATTAAGTTACTTAAACAATTTTTAGATATAGACCAAATAAGCATACATGTACCTACAAACTGTAATTCTATGAAATGTTTTGAATAAACCTTATTATTATTAAGAAAGAAGAGATTTGGTTTCAATTATGGCTAGAATAGACCACTACATGTTTCGTTCTTATTTGAACTCATCAGGTAGACATAATTCTAACCATAATTAAAACCAAAAGCAAACAAGCAGATATATGCCAGAAAGTATAACATTAAAGGCGAATTACACTAGTAACGCCCTCTATTATGTGCGGCGAGGAAAAGTTGCAAAGCAACAAACCGGTTTGTTGCTTTGCAACTTTTTTTCGCCGCACATAATAGACGGCGTTACTAGTGTAATTCCCCTTTAATCTTATTATTATTATTATTATTATTATTATTTATTATAAATTATCTTACTAATTATAACTCAGGTTATGATTAACCGTTGACGATGATTTATTCTCGTTAAAACTGAGCAGCACATTTAACTCATGCGTTTGCACTCGTTGAATCTGAAGCTCGGTTTCAACTCGAAAATATCATCGACAATAATCGTATCACTTGCTATATTATGAGTGAAAATAAACAATTTGAACCAAGTTCAAACTTGAACCAAAAGTGTAAAACTGTTCCAAATACTGATTGTCAACTAAATTTGAATCAATACGAACTCTATCCTCGTCTTAAAAAATTATGTCCTACAAACGTATTTAAAACCTGACGCTTTACTGAAATACTGGGTATAGAATCGTTTTCGGAAAATATAGAATGTCATGCGAAACATACATGTGAGATTCACAATATAATGAACGTTTTGTCAAAGGACGCCGATTACACGCGAGATTGCTGGTAGCAAAACTGAACAACAGTTAAAATCAACATTATTATCCTAGGAATGTAAATGACACTATTAAGTTCCGTAGTCAAGGGCAAAAAGTAAACGAATGTTATTGGCCATTTTCATCTTTTGTAGCTATGGATGTATCGTATATTTACCTTGCCTGTAGCGTGAAAAAAAAATTTACAGTCCATAAATACCTTGATCATACTGAACAAAATGCCTAGCCTCCTTCGCTCTCGTTGTATATTTCCGCATAACACTATCATCCATAAGTGCCTTGGCTCTAAATAACGAAAAACATCCAGGACTACACAAAACACATCCAATCATGTGTTCAGTAGCTTTTTGCAACCAATGACCAACGGCATACTCAAACATCTGATACCACACCATGGGGCCAGAGCCAAGCGGATGAATACGACCACAAGCAGCACCTAAAGTTTTATTCTTCTTCATTAAATCTACTAACAGATGTACCGCTTCTGGTTGAAAATCTATATCTCCATCCAGAGCAAGGAGGTATGTATTTTCTGCCACAATATCTTTGCGTTTTGGTGTTAAATCGTCTCTTTCCATTAACCTAAAAAAGAGTTAATGGTAAAACAATATTGACAAAACTGTCTAATTATATTTAAATTGAAGTTATACCTGTGACCTAACAAATAGTACATGTACATAACTTGCGACCAACGTTTCTTTGGTCGTATTTTTTTCTTATCTTTTAGGTGTGCGTATAATTTAGTTTTTCCGGGCAAAGTCCAAACAAGTCGACCTCCATAAGGTGTGTTATATTTTGTCGGCGGTCTAACTCTGATACGGGTTTGATGAACTTCTGAAGCTGCATCATCCATTGCAAGAACTAAAGATTTTACATATTCGTTCACTCTTGGATCATTGTCATCTTCAGTCATTCTTATATATGCGTCATCGAAAAATACATGTGCTAAAACATTAATGTAGTTATAGTGTTATCAACTATTTATAGACAAATCCATACTTTCTATTTCGTAGTAATCGGACATAAGAAACCCTAATTCTTCTCTAACCAATCTTCTCGCGCATTGATCTTCATCAAGCCTCATTACGGATTTTAGGAACTCCATCATTTCTTCTTTAGTTTCATGCCACATTGTGCCACATGCATATATTCTTGTTATTTCATCTCGGTTGAATGAAACTTGGATTTGAGTAGCTAAAATAATAATTCGACTAACATCCAGAGTGCATGTATGTTAAATAGTGTTTAAAATGACATATAGCTTAAGTTACCCTCTTCATACACAATCAGGTTATCAAGTCTTAATTGAATACTGCATTTCAAACTACTTAATTATCTTAAAAATCAAAAATTTAACATGTGCAGATACTAAAGATTGTCTTTCAAATTCAATTACGTATTACGATGTAGTAAATTCAGTAAAACACGAATATAAAACACCAGATTAGTATGATTAAGTTGTAAGGATAACTGATTAAATGAGCCAGTCTGTGTAGATAACATTTAAATACTGCTGAAAAATGGAATTACGCAAGTAGTCTTAAATTTTGTGATGTAAATGAAAACTATTTCTACTGCCCATACTACTCACCTCCTTCATCATCAGAATCATCTTCATCTTCTTCTAATTTTTCTGGCATATCATCTCGTCTTCTGTTCATAGCAATTGATTGATCAATGAGAAACGCATCATACATTGGCCTAACATACAATTTTTCTGTTCTAGCCAACCTTTCACAATGGGGTGTCCAAATATGAATAGTAATCCAAGTCTGTGAAAGCAGCCATAACAGCCATATCCACGAGTGTTCACTGGCAATAAAGTCGTGCAAAAAATAAACAGGGGGACTATTGAAGAATAAGTATGGGGGAATATGTTCATAAAATGCACATTCATTCCCATTATAAACGCCACAGGCAGCAATCAAAAGTGAAATTGCAAGTGGTACAGTGAGATTTATTGGAAAAGCATAACTAAAACCTTGTATTAAAATTTTGCAAGCAAATTTTCCAAAAATGTAGCAAAGATATGTTGTTATAATATTAATTAAGAAAACCCATACGGGTGCCAAGTTATTTGAAAGAATCTGTATTGCTCCGCCAGTCTCTATTGCTTCTTTAATATCAAAGCTGGTCTGGTCTCCAATTATTGGTTTTATCTAAAAATTTGCATATTTACAATTCTCCGTTAAACAGTTATCATATTATGGATAGCTAACAGACCTGCGTTAAAGTGATGTAATGTTCTTTAAATGCTGCGTTAAACTCGTCAAATAGAAAATCTACACTGCCTTCATTAACCCAAGTAATAATCAACAGAGTAATAAAGAACAACAGGCACTTCCATAGAGACAAGAACATATAAATAAAATATCGACTATTCTCAAAGTTCTTTTTGGCTTTACCTAAATTTCTGATTAATGTAATGGGAGAATCTTCTGAAACGTAGTTTTCCCACCAACCACATGAAATCAAAACAATGGAAACTGGAATAAGCCACATAACAGGCCTGTCTTCTATCATGGGCCATACAACAAAAGCAGTGGCTTGCGTGACGATACTGGTGATATCCAATACCATTTTAATAACATTGGTACTATCTGCAGGATTTCGTGAAAAAAATCCTGCAAAATTTGAGTGGTATTAATTTATAAGAAAATAGTGCATGCATTAATTAATTAAATTTAAATTTGAACGGTAACTTACCTACTACTGCAGGTACGAAACAAACAGCATTAGTCAGCATAGCTCCTTTCACAACGTCTAAATCTGGTAAAATACAAAACACTAATAATGCACTACCAATAGTTGGTAACGATTCCGTTATGAACAGCGAAACGCATTCGCCTGTCGTTGGTCTCTTCCAAGTTTTAAATAAACAAATTCGTAAAGATCTTATAAAAGTACCGAGTTCAGGAGCAAAGAATGTAAACATCAGCATCCAAATCCATGCCACTCTTTCTACTCTTGGAAGTGTCACAACAAACTGCTGATTTCTGTCTATATTAACAAGCAATGAAAATATGCAGTGTTAAATTTTTAACTTACTTACCTAATTTTAAGTTGCAATAGGGTTTAGTTTGATTTAATGTAATCTGCGAAGTCATGAATAACAAAGTTCCTTTGGAAATAACAGCTGACCCTAAGACAATTATAAAGGTGACTAAATATGCCAACAATTTAAATACTTTTACTGAGAAGTCAATCCATTTTGATTCTTCCATAGAACCCGTTTCTATCTTGAAGGGCGGATTTTTGAATACGTCCCATGGTTTTATTTCTTGCTCTGCTCGCCTGTAATTTATAGACAAACGTATTATTTTTTGTAATAACTCTGAAAGTATCTTAGAGAAAATTATTCTTTGTAAAACATTCAAAAACTTAGAGAAAAGTGAACTTACATGTGATCACTAAAAAGTGGACTCAGTTCCTCTTCTGAGCTGATTCTTTTTCTCGCCATGATTGTATGCAGTTATCTTATAAACCTACATTTCATTTATAAAAGCAAAATATAAAACCTTCATTGTATTATTCTCTTTATAAGTGAGATATCAAATATTACTTTTAAAATGTATACTGTTACATGCGAACTACATCCACGAATCAGTCTAATTATATAGGAAAAATAATCCAAATAATAATGATATTTAATAATATGAAAAATATCAGAAGACTTACCTAAATATTGTAGAAATACATCGCAACCACAACAACGCATTGTTCAAAACTCAGTAGATTGAACGAATAATCTAGTATATGATAGGTAAGTGTACACGCTAAATTCTTACACAAAATTGATAATTTTGAGAGATAAGATTAAGAAGATTAAGTAAGTAAAAAGGGATTTAGAAACAATAGTTATTAATATCGATAAACTACGTTCAACACAAATAAGTCATTTAAACTGATAAAAGTATCTTTTTTCCAACGCTGTATGCTACAGTTACTGTAATGAACGCAAAAAACAAACTTTGTTTAAAAACGTTATAATATGCTTATACTATTATAGCTCACAGAAATTCATTCATGAATTTTAAGTTACAATCTTCAATAACTAAATATCTTTATTGTTAGTTATGCTTATGATTTTTAACCTATTGGAAGTAGGAAGCAATTGTAAATTTGTAAAGTGATAGTACTTAATAATAAAAGATGTAACATTCATTGTTTCAAACCAAGCTTTACACTTTTATTGATTTTTAAAGCCAAGTTGTGAATCATGAAATATTTTGGTTCATGCATATAAAAGTTTTAAAGTCGGCCTTTACTTTATTCAGTTTCTTATGTTGCTATTAACATATTTGTATTACTTCTTCTGTTGCAACGTCCCATTCTCCATAATTTAACTTTCCCGTTCAAGATGCTTAACCTATTAGATCTATTTGCATACTCTTGTTAGTTTCAATTAATAAACAATTTAAAATTATTAACAATTTGTACGTTATACAACTGTGATTATGTTGAGGACCATTTTTTTCGTTGTTAAATATTCGCGTATGTTTACAATGTTGGTAGAATGTATGAACATTTGGAACGCTAGCAACATTTTATTATTTCTGCATGCCAAATCTATGTTTCTCAATTTTACTGCTGCAATAATCTAGCATTCACAGGAAAGTCGTTACATTAATTCGCAAAATTATTATCTATCGCAAAAATTAATAGGTATAAATATGTCATTGGTGTGATTATCAATTATCAAATCAAGTTATTCTGATATATCGAGTAAATACCTTTGTCTACTTGTAAATTGTTATTTACTGACGTCATCTTTAATTTTCGCAATCAGTGATTACCTAAAAAAACAATTGATTTGATAAATTGCGTAAAACTTGAGAAGCTTAACATAGTTTATATACCACGTAGACTAAAATATATTTTTGTACTAATTTACATACTCTTATGAAAGTACTTTAGAAAGTACATATCGATAAAAGAAGAGAATTGGAAAATAAGTATGTTGCTTGAATAAATCAAGAGGTAAAAATGAGCGAAACACTTCGCCTGGACTTTCCTATACTTATAAAATAACATTGTTTTATATTTTCCAACACTTTCGATTTACACCTGTCTAGACACGGCTAGTTAAAGTAAATAATTCTTATAAGTTGTAATATCTTAAAGCGGTTGAAGAAAGACCGACCGCTGCGCTGCAAGCATAAGGTTGGGTAAAATATTCGGACTGAAATCTACGGAAGCGCGGAAATCTATATTTGAAAATATATTAATAACTCGAGAAGTATTATTTTTAGCAAGAAATTACTTTTATTAATTTGTATTTAGAATTTAAAATTTCTGATTTTAAAGCCACAATGCCACGTTTCCATTTAAAAAAAGTTTTTTACCGTGGCCGCCATATTAAAATTGGAAACTCAAGTTTTATTCTTAAATACAATCGAGAAGAATTTGCCCTACAACTTTACTTTTGGGTTTGCGAGTCTATCTATTAAAATAAAAAAGTTAGCCTACACTGAATATTAAACGACTAACTAGTACAAGAATACAACTGCTGTAGAAAGTACCTATGTGAAATTCTTCTTAGAACAGAAAGATTATTAATGGGGAAAAACTCGATCTTTGATATTTGTAAAAAGATTCTCCTATAGCAAGCAAAACAAGAAATCAATTTTTTAGTTTTGTAGCGAAAATTTTGTGAGGGAGGGGGAACAGCGGCCCCTCTAAATATTAAATTATCAAAAAAATAATACGATATTCGGATTTTGCTATCAATGACGAGCTATATTTCTTTAACAGAAATATTTTCTTGCCCCCCGTTAAATAAATAAAAGGGTACCAATTTCCAATTTTCAAAATTCATAGAGGGGGTCACAGTGAAATTATAGCAATGCGCAAAAAAAGCAAATTGTAGAAGATTCCCAGCTCTATCAGCTTAAAAGTTTAAACAAAAACGTGTGGGCAGTTTTTGAGAAATATTTTTTTGAAAAATTCTAAAATTTTGGAGTGATGTCATTGCGATCGTTTTTATAGTTTCAAAATTAATTATATTTCATGGTATAGTACCCTTGAAGGGCTGCCAAACAAGATGTAGTTGATTCCAATCAGATAACTGGTTTTTGAGTAAATGGGCGTTAAAGTCGAAATGTTCAAAAAATCGTAGCGGCCGCCATTTTAAAGCTAAAGAGTTCGGTAAAAAATCGTTTGATTTGTCTTAAGGCCTTCTTTAATCTTCACTACAAAAATTTCCAAAATTCAGTTTCTGAAAAAAATGCTACCAAAAGAACATGTCTAACTTCCGCTTCCGGTTTCGGTTTTTTTTTAAAAGCTTATTTTGTCTGTGAATTTTTGATATACCCCCTCATTCCAAAGCACATCAAAATCGGTCCAGCCGTTCCGGAGATATGGAGCGTAACCCACCCACCCACAGACAGACATTTTTTTAAAATTACTTTTTTGAGGTCCATGGACCCCCCCCCCCCCCCATGACTATTTCCGTTAAAATCTCAACATTGAAATTTTGCATGAAATCAATACTTCCCTATACTGAAAGTATAGGAAAGTAAAAACTGTCGGGAAACCGCATGGCGCGTCACGACAGCTTCCTATCGTATATCAGCTGCTTTTCTCCTATTTTCTACCGTAATCTGTGTCTTTCCATTGTAGAATGATGTTAACCTGTTCAGGAAATCAACTAAAACCTTCCATAGAAGTGTTTGCTTAAAGGAAACATCCTATCATTATACCACGTCTGCATGCCAAGTGCGAAACCGGAACTGGGGTGGGGTTCAGAGGTTTTTTCTTCAATAAGGGAAGAGTTGCGGTTGAGGATTCAATTAAGAGTGGTTTAGAAGTGTTACTTTAATAAAGCAAACGAATATAGCCATTTATGTTAATGTTTATATTTTAAGGGTTGAGAAAAACTATAGAGTGGTTTGAAGGTGTTGCTTTAGAAAATAAAAGAAGTAGTTCAAGTCATTTTTCTTAATTTGTTATATTTAAAAGTTGGAGGTACACTTAAGAATGGCTTCAAGGTATTGCCTTAATGAAGGGATGTTTTTGGCATTTTTATAAATTTGCAATATTTAGAAACCGAAGTGCACTTGAAGGTGGTTTAGAAGTGTTCTATTAAAAAATAGGACCGTTGCGACATTTTTCAAAATGTTCATTTTTTAAGGGTTGGGGTGCATTATAAGGTAGTTTAGAAGTTTGGTTTATTAAAAAGAATGATTCTCGGTATTTCTATAAATTGTAGGGTTAGGGAAACACTTGGTTTAGGAATGTATTACAACGGGGAATGATTCTTGTCATTCTTGCCTCTTTATTTTAATAAATGAGAAACACTAAAAAACAGTTTAAGCTAACTTGCTCATGAGTGGTAGTACTAGAATAAGATTCACAACATCATTTTTAACTGCGGCGATATTTAGCAGGATTAATTTTCCCTTTCCTACCAAAGTTTTGGAAAACGAATCTTTCTTTTTGTATTTGGTTTTTTTAATCCCAAAAATTCTTTTACAAAAAATTTTAAAAATCGATTTTTTTCCGTAAAATAAAAGGAACTATTGCAGCGTACTGCCAGTTTTATTTTCGCATTACTGAATTCCCACGCTAAGAGCCACCCTCTATGTTAACAACCAGGCGCCAACAATTGAAGTTGAGTTTAAACTGCGTTGTTCGTTGGTTCAATTGTTCATTTATACCTGCAGAGCGGATGGTAGAATTTTGATGTTAAGTTTTTAATACGAAATCGGAAGTGAATGTCCGACAAGTTTTTCAGTATCGTTTTAATTTCAAAATTTGAGTTTTAGAAATACTGTATCTAATAAAAGAAACCTTAAGGCAAAACCATGGGCACCTGCCGGAGAAAAAAACCCCTTGGAATTTGAACTTAAAAAGAATTGTTCACGGGAACTTCTTGTCTACACAACCAGTCCTCCTTACACAGCTCTCAATGTATTTTTGATTGATTGATTCGAAACGGGGAGGGTTTGTTACGCCCTTTAACACTGCGGCCTCTTGGGTCTATTGTGTATTCCCTTCGGTCGCTAGTCGCTGTCAAGTAGATCCGTCCCCTTTAGCAGGTCTAGGAGTTTGTTGATCAGACTGGCTGGCGGCTGTATCTCATTGGGGTTGATGCCCTCAAAGATTTGTAATCTTCTGCGAGCTAGGGCTTCGCATTCGAATATTATATGGGAGGCTGTTTCTTCTTCCTCGCTACATAGCCTGCATATGGGATCTTCATTATATAGCCCTATGTTATGCAGATGTTGTCTGAAGTGCAAGTTGCTGTTAGGAGTCCCATCACTATTCTGATGTGAGTCCTGCTAAGTTGCAGGACTGGTTTTGTCAGCTTATGGGGATGGCTGCCCATCATAGCTTTGCTTTGTTTCCAGTGTTCCGAGTGTTTTGTTGAAATCCATTCTTTAACTGCTCCTCTCGCTGCCTTTTTAGTTGTGCCAACCACAGGTTCAGGCCCTGTGAATGGTGTTTCAGATCTCTGCTTTGCTAGTTTATCTGCATTTTCATTTCCTTCTATGCTTCTGTGTCCCGGCACCCACACAAGTTTTACCTTGTTAGAGTTTGCCAGTTTTAAGAGGCTACAAAGGCAGTTCCAGACAAGCTGTTTAATCTCGCTATTAAATATGACCAAAACTTTTAATTCACATAAATTCATTTTAATTTTAATTCTAATAAATGCAATGTTTGACCCACATTCTTATAAAGTGTAATATTATCTTTAGTTGCAAAACTGCAATTATGCATATCGTAGGTCAAGTCTTACGCATTTATGCATAAGCTTGCAGAATTATAAATTGTAAACTACATAAAATGATGTCAGGTCAACCAATTGAAAACCTTTATTGTATATTATTATTAATCAAATTTTGTATAAATACCATGTAACAACATTAAATAAACGAGTTCTTACAAGGCTAGTCAGGAATAAGCTTTAATAACCAGAGTCCGGGTTATCTTGTATTGAATTCCAACAGTAAATAAATTAACACTAAATATAAATAGTGTTCAATTTATTATTCGAAGATCAGTGCTACGAACGAGAAATAAATAATCTTATTTCCCGTTATCTGATCAGTGCTGAAACTAAAAGGCACAAAAAGGCGTAAATTACCCACCCTGGGATTACGTCATACGCAGATTCCACTCTCACGGAATTTGTACACAAGCTTTGACTTGATCTGGTTTGAATTCAGTGCTTTTAAAGTTGCCTGACTGTCAGAGATGATAAGGATGGTTTTGTTCATATACCCCCTTCTTATGTTCTCTTCTATTGCTGCTAAGATTGCATATATTTCTGCTTGGAATATTGTGGTAGATTGGCCCGTTGATATAGAGGTGCTATATCTTGGTTTACTACCGTATATTCCAGCTCCGGTTTCGTTGTCTGTGCGTGAACCGTCTGTATACCATACTAGGCTTTTTTGCAAGTCTGGTGGTTCTCCTTGTTGCCACTCTTCACGGTTTATCCGTACTTCAAATGGTTTGTGAAAGGAGTATTTTGTTAACATGTAGTCCGTACCCATGTCTAGCATTGGGTCGGATACTACAGTTGTTATTTTGGAGTGTCCCCATATCTGTTGGCTGCTTCTCCAATTGCCCGTGCAGTTTAAGCGGTATGCTCCCATGCGTGCCTCGCCCTTGATTATTAACTCTAGGGGAGGAAGTTGCAGAAGAGCTTCCAATGTTGCTGTCGGAGTACTCCTGAATGCTCCAGTTATACAGAAACAAGCCAGTCTTTGAACACTAAGAAGCTGGTTAATTGTCTGTCTTTGATTTGCTTTTGGCCACCATACTAGTGAACCATAGGTTATTGTTGGTCTTATCACTGTTGTGTATAACCAGTAGACCATTTTGGGTTTTAATCCCCATTTATTTCCAAAGGCTCTTCTTGCCATCATCAAGGATGTTTTTGCCTTATTGTTAGTTCTCTGTAAATGTTGGTTCTAAGTCAACTTGGTATCTAAAATTACACCCAAGTATTTGACTTCCCCCTTAATTTGCAGAGTTTCTCCAAAGAGTTTCGGTGGGTTTATGCCTCCGTGGTTTTTTTTCTTCTAGTAAATGGTAGAAAACTGGTTTTTGCAGGGTTTACCGTAAGGTTTTCCTTGCTGCACCACGTCTCCACATTGAACAGAACATTTTGCATTATTTCTGAGATTATAGTGCCGTGCTTACCTTCTATAAGAACGACTATGTCCTCTGCATAACCAAGGGTGAAGTAGCCTTCGGTATTCAGATTTGTGAGGAGTTCGTTTATAACCAGATTCCAAAGTAAGGAAGATAGTACCCCTCCATGTTGACATCCCCTAATTACTGACACCTCTATCTTTTCACCACATATTGTGGCTTGTACTCTTCGACTTTGTAACATGTTTTTTATCCACCTACACGAGGTGTCGTCAATACCATGTCTTTTAGCCGCTTTAATCATTGATTCAAAGGAGGTGTTATCAAAGGCCCCCTGTATGTCAAGAAAAACACCTAGGGCGATTTTCTTGTTTTGTAAGCAGCGGTCTATCCTGTTAACAAGGTTATGAAGAGCACTTTCACACGATTTACCTGGTTGGTAGGCGTGTTGGTTTTGATGTAGAGGTTTCTCTATGAGTGCCCCTTCCCTTATATGCCTTTCTACCAGCTTTCCATCGTTTTCAGAATAAACGACGATAGACTTATTGGTTTAAATGCCTTACTTGGGCGTAGGAGTTACGACCCGGTTTTGGTATAAACACCACTTTGACAGGTTTCCAGGCTTGAGGTACATGGCCTAAGGTCAAACTAGCTTGATATAGCCTGCATAACACTGGTATCAGAACTTGCTTCCCCTTTTGTAGCATTACAGGGAGGATGTCATCAGGTCCCGGAGATTTGTAGGGTTTAAAAGAGTTAATAGCCCAATTTATTCTTTCGTGGTTTATCACGCAATTAGCTACCTTCCAATTTACCCGTACAGCTCTAGAAACAGAGTTATTAGGGTTTTAAATTGGGTTTGGCTGAGTTATTATTACAGATTCCGGAAAGTGACAGTGGAGCAAAAGCTTCACCTACAGGATGTGAAGGTTCTTTAGTCAAGATGCGGTGGAGTCTTGCTCCTTGAGATGTGTTTTCAACATCTTGACAGAGCCTCCTCCACGAATCTCTCTTAGCTTTCCTCACCATTTTATTGTATTCGGTGAGGGCTTCTGAATATTTGTTCCAATCACCTGTTGCTTTAGATCTATTAAAGAGTTTTCTAGCATTGTTCCTCATTTAGGCGAGGTCATTGTTCCACCACCCCACCTTATTGGTGGATATAGTTTTTGGTGAACAGTTATTTGGGTATGAGGTTAGAATAGATTTTTGTAGTTGATCTGCTACAACCTCGATTTCAAAACTGTTATTGTGAACAGTGTTGATGTACATAAGCACTGTGTTTTCCACATCGGATATTTCAAAATGAATGTGCCTGTGATCTGAGAGAGATGGCTCACTAGAAACATTCTATTTTCTTATTTTCCTACATATTTTGGAGGAACCTAGGGTTAGAACTATGACCTCCCTCCTAACAGTTGTTACAAAAGTAGGTTCGTTGCCCACATTTATTACATGTAAGTTATTACTACAAATAAAGGTTAATAAAAACTCACCTCTGTTCATCGTATTGCTGTTGCCCCAGACTATATGACGAGAGTTTGAATCTGCTCCTATCAAAAGTTTAGTCTTGGTTTCATTGCAGTGATTCACTAGTCGTTCCAACTGAGGTGTTGGTGGAGGTGTTGGCGAGTCATAAGGGAAATAAGCGGAAGTTAAAATAAGCTTCAATGTGCTCCCTTGTGACTGAAAGTTTGTACTTATCGTAGTTAGATCTCTGAAACAGAAATCCATCATGGGTAAGGTGTTAATTCCATTCCCCACATAAATACAGGTTCTAGGTGTTTCTACTGATCTATCATAGATTAACTTACCTCCGGTTTGGCCAAGCCCCATTATCCTGCCCTTGGAGACCCAGGGTTCTTGGATTAGGGCTATGTTGACTTTGTCAGAAGCTAGCAGACGTGAGAGGGTCACCGAAGCTCCCCTACTGTGCTATAGGTTGGCCTGAAGGAGTTGGAGCATCCTTAGGCAGGTTTAGTGGTTTAAACGACACTTGGATTAGCCCCAGGAAAGCTTGGTATTTGCTGCCCTTTAGTGACGCCAAAGATTTTTCGTCGATTTCCAGCATTAGTGATTTTGGGTCTTTAGGAAGTTAAGTAAGTCTGCAGGGTTTGTTTTGGAGAGCAGCTTGGGCACCCACAGCAGAACTTTCGTAGTGCGTAGGATTTCCTTTGCCGTCCCCACCCTGAGATTTAAACCTTGTAGTGGCCTTAGGTCAGCCAGTTGGTTTGTTAGCCAAGCTGACGACATCTCATTGGCGCAGGTGATGGTTAATGGGCCCTTTTCAAGATCGGAGTTCTTGAACTGGAGTGCAGTTCCCTCCCCACACTTGAGCACTTGTCCCAATAGCTCCGTTTGGATTTTTTGAGCCTGTTCTTCCGTGAGTTTTTCATCAGGAAAGCTTTCAAGAACTACTGCCATCTTCACTGCCTTCAGAGTTTCGCTGAAGGTTTATGCCATTGCTGGCACATTCTTTTCTCTGTCGGCATTAGTTCTAGGTTTCTTGATGATTTGCGACCCACTACTAGAGGGTGTACTGCCATCAGAGCGATATCTCTTTACATAAGGGGTTGAAGTGCTCCCTGTCGCGGGAGATTGGCTACTCCCAGCTTCAGTTAGCACTTTACCCTTAAGATCCTTTGATTCGAATCCTGGGTCTTACAGGTTCCCCAGCAGCTATCGCTTATTGGATCCTCATTTTCCTCCTTTGAGTCCCAGATAGTCTCTTGTCCTTCTGGCGTTTTGGAGAGGTTGTTTTTGGGAGGCTTGCTAAGGCTTCCTCTCCAAGTTCCATGGGAAGAGCAGGGTTTGGTCCAACTGGTGGGACCTCCTCCGTAGCTGATCCTATGGTTGTAGGGTTTTCTTCGGTTGGAAGTTCCCCTAAGGTTTCAAAAATTTTTTACTTCGGTCCATATTAGTCCCACGAGTAATGGAGAAAGTGTGGTCAGCACCTGCGGAGCCCCTGCACAGGTGTAAGGCTAAATGAATGGGGTTTTGCCTGGTTCCCCAAGGGCATCGTTCGAGACACTATAACCCTAGTGCCATTCAGTTCTCGGCACGATAGCTCCCACCTTAACTTTGGGATTTATTTTCGAGGTTTACTCCTCTAGCTCCGCTGCTTTTGGATTATGCAGGGCCATCTCAAGCAGGCTGTGACTCTTCGCCACAGGTTCACCAATACGTGTGCATTGGGTCATTACTAGCAGACGGTCTTGATCTTGCTACTGCAGGATCCTAGGAAGGTTTGGGTTCTTGGCTGAACTACAATTTTTGATATAGCTCTTGATTTATAATTTTACTGAAAGCGGTTCAGTATTTTCGCTTTTAGAGGCGTCATACATATACTCCCACCTCCCCTACACAGCACCACCCACCCAGACAGATATTTAAAAAAAATACTTTTTTGGATTCCTTGAACCCAAAACGTATATTTCCGTTAAAATCAAGATTTCGAAAATTATCATTGAAAAATCGATACTTCCTTATAACAAAGGTATACGAAAGTAAAAATGATATTTTGTCTCGTTTGTTGCATAAGGAATATACATAAACACACAATGGTTTATGTAAAATGGCGCTACACTCTAGTGCAAGCAGTTCAAGGAATTATTTAAGTTTTCTTCACGAGACATTCAACAACTGTGTGATTTCGAATAACTTTCCGAAAACACTTGTGAAACTTTTTGGCTACCCTGTAGTCCACACGCAAACCCTTCGATTACTGTCTATAAATTTTAAAAAAGCAATATTTTGCCGATCGGCAACAAACTCTTGCAGAAAAGGAATACCGCAACAGTGCTAAACATCTTTGCAAAGGAGTAGTCAATAATTTATAGTGGATCGATTAGAGAAAGTAGTAGTGAAACAAAACGGTAGACATAATAATGGGTATTTATAAAAAATAAAGCATTTACTTTGAAGTAAAAGGTAGAAGTAAAAGGTAGCGCCAAGAAATAAAAGGTAGAAGTAAAAGGTTTTGCTTCAATTCGTATTCATAATCTTTACCTTTTCCTT
Source organism: Ctenicera cuprea (assembly GCA_958336395.1). NCBI lineage: Eukaryota > Metazoa > Arthropoda > Insecta > Coleoptera > Elateridae > Ctenicera > Ctenicera cuprea. The sequence continues at coordinate 40,797,376 of OY284491.1, read as the reverse complement.
GCAAGCAAATACTTCAGATAAATGAGGTAAAGGGTATAGAAGTTTCGCGATTTCAGACAACCTACAAGTTCAAGTATGTATGTAACTAAAAGCAGTTTTATTTCAAAAGATACAAAATACAGTATTTAATTGTAATGCAGGATATTAAATGATTATATTATATACTAGGTAGATGTAAGTTGTGTACAGTTTTCCATTGTCGTGTTGGTACTTCTCCCTTTATTCAAGGTCCTATAAGAAATAGATTAGGTATTCGTTTTTGTGGTCATTTTAAAATATACAGTTGTGATACTCACTAACGTTGTTATTATAAATAAGATGAGCCAATTCTTCTCGCCGTCTTTGCCTTGTGTGCGAACAGCTTCCTCGTTCATTTCCTCTCTATGTGGCAAGTCCTGTTCTTCCTCTTCTTCATCTTCAATATCTGCATCTCCTAGGTACTTGGCTATGTTGTGTAACACGGCACATGCAATTATAACTTTTGTAATACTAGGATATTTCACTCTGCATCCATACTTCAGAATAGGGAATCGCCGTTTCAGTTGTCCAAATGTATGCTCAATCACAACTCGCTCTGATGTAAACAGCCTGTTGAAGGCTTTCTGATATTCCTCCTGGGGGTTGGGATAAGGAATCATGAGACATGGCATTATGCCATATCCACTGTCCCCTAGCAGGACAGTGTTTGTTGTCCTTTTCATGACTTCACGCACTGCTGAATTCTTCCATATGCGAGAATCATGAACTGATCCAGACCATCTTGCATCAATACTGCGGTTATAACATAATTCGCGTCGCATGTGGCTGCACATTAATACTGGTAAATCCTTTTCTATTGACATATTCATCTCCAAATTGGGCTGGCTTTCCAATACGAATATGCGTGCAGTCAACAACTCCAATCGCTGTTGGGAAATGGAACTTGGTCAACCATTTCTCCTTGCCCTGCATGATTTGATTTTCTGTTGTTGGAAACCGAATACATTCGCCGGCTTTTTCTACAACACGCTCAAGCACCCCATGAAATATTCTGGACACTGTGGGTTGCGTACATCCCAATTCTTCACCAATTCCGCTCTGGAATACAGGGTCCGCACAATAACGCAGAAATACTTTCATTTTGTGCACAGGTGACCGGGCTGCTCCACGAGTTTCTGTATCCTCTCCCAGAATGTGACCTGCCAACCACACCACATTGACTTCTTCAAATCTGAACCACGTTTTGAAATCTGATTCACGAGGTGTATGTCTTGGTTCATAATATTTCCTTGCACGTAAATGCACCATATGAGCCATAGCAAACACACCACTGTAACCACCCACCCAAATTTGAAAGTTCAACTTATACAAACACTTCCAGACTTTAACACGTCAAAACCACTAACTTTAGTACACCTAAACATACACCACCTTCACCATACACGTATGCTGGCTGGCTAACTAGTGAAAAACGTGAGATTCTCGCAAAAAAAGTTGCTGTTGACTGGATACGTTTTTTTAGAAGCAAATCCTTCAGTTCTTAAGCAAATGCTTCTTTTTATAAATACGAAAAATGTGAAACCTTTTATTTTGAAGCGCAACCTCTTGCCTCGAAGCAAAACCTTTTCCTTCATTTATTTTATGCATATAACCTGAAGCAATTGCTTCATTTCTTCCAAGCAAAAGGTAATACTTTTTTTTATAAATATCCACTATTGATTCATTTATTCAGTAATAACTATTTTCCAAAAAATGTTTGAATAATGTCTTACTGTTCGAGTTAATTAATTATGTTTTATAATTTATCTACAAATCGTTTGACAGCACGTGGTCCAAGCTGTAGATAGCACGAAATGACTCGGGAACAATATGACACTGGGAAAACCACAACAATATAGTACAATTACTGGAATTCTTTTGTTTATTTATTTAGCGTGGAGAGCCCATTACATCCGGTTGTAGAAACCAAAAACTATTGAATTTTGCCCCTCCCTGGAAAAAATTCTAAGGTAGATCATGGGCAAGACCAAAACACTTTACAAACTTCTTTCTCTTTAACCTCAAAATTGCGGCAGCTACAATTTCGAAGATTTTGACTTTACCGCCTTATAACTCAAAGCTGAATTTCCAGAACGGCATAAACGTTAGGTATTATATAATAGCCCTACAAGCACATAATGTTACTACACCGCAAAAAATAATTAGTTGAAACAAATAGAAAACGTTTCAGTCAACAATTTTTGCACATCACCAGTAAACTGTATTTCATGCATTCAATCGAGATTTTAAAAGTGTTAAATTTATTATGTTCAAGCAATCGTAAAAAGTGTCACATTAATACACAGTAGCTTTGTTATTTGGAATGCTTTATTTCTTAAGAGAACTGGTTAAGGATGTCAAACCATTTCAATGTTAATCAAAAGAATCGCATAATGCTTTTGATTAGAGTGTGTTGCCATATCTTCTCAAAGTTTGCGGTGCATTAAGTTAACAGGTTAAAATTGTCTAATAAATTGCAGTTTTGCGTTCGTTCAAATAGCAGAATGCATTTCAAAGACATCTGAAAAATGTTCCATTAATAATTAATTATTTTTAGTTGATGTTTTATGGTTCTCAATTTAAAATACCTTTTCATTTTGAATCAATATGAAACACTATTTGAATCGACAAGCTTAACAACGATTGATGCAATAAACCCCTTTTGTTGGATATACTCGTTTAGTTTTGGATATGATTAACAATGAAAAACGCAACTTTACATTTTTTCCTATTTATTAAGAACAGTAGATAAAACAGTACATTACATTACATTTAGACGCTATAGGTATAAAGAAATAAAAGAGTAGATGTTAAACAATAAAGGTGAGAGGACACAACCTTGTCTAACGCCTCTTTTAATTGGAATAACTTTGATGTTTTCATTATCCAACCTTACTATGGCATTTTGATTCCAATAAAGATTTTTGATGGCGTTTGTGTCTTCGTAGTCCAGGTCTTTCTTCGCAAGTATTCTCATTAATTCGCTATGTTTAACGCGGTCAAATGCTTTTTCGTAGTCGATGAAGCAAATGAAGACATCTTTCTGTTGGTCTCTACATTTTTGTAATAAAGCTAAACAGCGCTTCCCTGGTTCCAAACCCCTTCCGGAATCTAAATTGTGAGTCACTTAGGTCTTGTTCACATTTCTGGTATATTCTGCGATGTAGAATTTTTAAAAATAGTTTAAGTACATGACTCATAAGACTTATGAGGCGGAATTCATCACATTTGTTTGCATTTGATTTTTTCGGTATGGTCATGAAAACGGATTTCAACCAGTCTTTTGGTAATATTCCGGTTTGATAAAGTGAATTAAACAGGTTTGTGAGTAATTCAATGTTTTCTTCGTCTAAGAGTTTCAGAAATTCGTTATGAATCTGGTCTGGTCCGACGGCTTCACCATTTTTTGTGTTTCGTAGTGCGCTTGTGATTTCCACCTTCAGTATGTCTGGTCCATGCTCTGCCGAAATTACATGTTGAGGTTCTGTTCTCTCATCCTCGAACATGTCTTTTATGTATTCCATCCATACTTGGTGTAGTTATTCTTTGTTTGTTATTAGTTGATTGTTTTTATTCATGATCTTATTACTGTTGTATTTTTTCGGAAAGCCTGTAATCTCTTTAATCTTTTTATGTATGTCAAACGCATCATGTTTTGCTTCTATGTATATGTATAAGAAGTTTTAAATGCATGAAAACTGTGAAGTGGAAAATTTTTCAAAGTTCTGGAAATTTTCAAAAAATATTACTCAAAAATATGACCACATGATTTTTTTGTTAAAAACTGTGTAGGTTATGCAGGTAGAAATTATCTACAATTTGGTTTGTGTCCCGATCCGCTAGTTGCTCCGTGGCACCGCCTAAAAATTTTGGAAAATTAAAAATTCACACCTTTTTATTTAATACACGAGAGACTATTTCCGATTAAGCTAAATTACTCATGAGTAATAGTATAATAAGAATCACAACTTAACTTTTAGATGCAGCAATATTTAGGGAGGTTAATTTCTCCATCTCTTCCAATTTTTGGCTGATAAATTTGCTTTAATGTTTTTTTTAATAAAAAAGAATTTTTTTGCAAGAAATACTGTCTGCGATTGCAAATTCTTGTGTCAATAAGTGATTAAAATGTACATCTAGACTCGGAACAAGATATTTGAAACTAAAAATGGTTATAAATAGTTTATTTGAAAAGTTATCAAAAACACGCAGAAAATCAAACATATATTTTTTTACTAGTGTTAATTGATAGGCATAGCTAAAACCACGTAACTTTCGAAAAACGCCCTGTTGATGACAAAAACTATAGAATTTTCTCTTTATTTTCAAAATGATATTTAAATTGTCTTATCTAAATGACCTATTAAACTGTTTAAAAGTTATAACGATTAGCGTTTGCGTTTTTGAATAAATTATTAACTCTTTTTAAATATTTCAAAAATTGCTGGAGGGCCATCAGAGTTTGGGAGAATAGTAAAACTGCAAACTATCAGCTTGCAAAGTTTAAAAGAAATGGTAGACAATTTTCGAGAAACAATTTTAAAAGTTTTAAAATTGTTAGAATTGTTAGATCTTTACAATTTTCATATTTGCAAAAATGGTTTTACATCACATGATAATGCTTATTAACGGCTATTAAATCATAGGATAATGTTTAACGACTAGATATTTTCTTTTTCAGTACTCGGACATTGAAGCCAACATCTTTAAAAATTCGTACGGGGTCTTTGTTTTAAAGATACAGCACTCCGAAGAAACCCATTTAATTTGCCTTTAGATTCACTACAACGCTGTTTTCAAAATTTCAAAAAAATGTTTACAAAAATATCTCTATCAAAAAAAGCATGTCTAGTTTCCAATTACTTATCTTACAAAGAAGTATTACCTGCAACTGAAACACTTCCACATACCAAAGTTAATAAAAATCAGTCAAGGAGCTCCGGAGATGTAGTACCTATTTGCAAACAAACAGACGTTTAAAAAACACCTTTTTGGGTTTCTTGGACCCCAAAACATGTATTTCCGTTAAAATCTTATATTCGAAAATTTGCATGAAATCATAAATTTCCATACTATAGTAGAAGGAAGGAAAGTAAAATTACATGTAAACTGAACGTAATAGTATATTGTACAACGAGCATGAAATGTTACCCATTCCTCATGAGTATGAAAGGTTGCAGCATAATAAGACGTAGGCGAACGAATATTCTTTGAGGTTTTCGCGGTTTTACGATCTGTTAATATTACAGTTTATTTTCGGCTTAGACCGCGTCGTCATTTGGGAATTACACTCTGCATAATCAGGTAAGGATAATCTGATGACACGGTCCTTTTTAGGCTGGCAGGGCCCACGAACAACTATTGCTCGAACTTTTAAAGCAAATGCTTATAAAGGCAGACACGCTGCAGGTCGGTCCTTACCTGATTATGCTAGGTGTAATTCCCAAATGACTACGCAGTCTAAGCCGAAAGTAAATTGTAATATTGACAGATCGTAAAACCGCGGAAACCTCAAAGAATATTCGTTTGCCTACGTCTTATTATGCTGCAACCTTTCATACTCGTGAGGAATAGGTAATTTACTAATCAATAACCAAGTCAGGAAATGAGGGTGATCATTTGAAATCATAAATATTTGACATTGTTGTGATACTTATAAATCAATTTGAAAAATCAAGATTGCCTATGCCCGACTTGGCTAAAGGATTTTATTATTTCACTCAGTGAAATAATGGAGTTCGTTACCTTACTCAAATCAGAGAAATAAAGTGTCTATTACCTAACGGAAGTAGAAAAACATATTTTAACACCCGCTGCTTCACGATATTCTATTTACAGTCGTTGCAAGTTATCTATTCTCAAAGATTTACTAATTGAAAGGTACCGTGCCAAATTTAGTAATGTAATCGATGTTTAGCAGGAAAGAATTGCTTTCGATCAAGAAAGCAGTTTTGAAGAGAACAAAATGTGGAAAATGTTTCTAGTATCAGCACAATAATGATCACAACGGAGGTAGTTGCTGCATCAGTATGGTATAGACAGCGGTTTACCATTTCTATCCACAACGCGTTCAACTTTTGCTTTCAGGAGATTTTCTTAATGTTCGTAATAAAAGAACTGTAAAATATGTTTTTGACAAACGCAGCTCTAGAGTCCCCCCTCGTTTATCACGGCTAAGCACACTAAAACTGCTATTTAGGAGTTTGACACACTTCGAAAACCCAACATAATTGGGCCCGCTCTCGCTGCTTAATAATAATTAAAATTTGGCTACAGCAAGGACTTGTTAACTTACAAAGTAACCACTTTCGCTGTTATGTATTTTAAAATGTTAAAAGTACCTTTGTTTTTATGTAATTATTATATTATAATACCAACAAGTATTGAGTAACACGTGAAAGTAATTCATTATTTGGTGGGTTACACAGTTAGGCATATAGTACAGTACATTGCTTATTATAAAATACATAATTTATAATACATTTCATGAAAACTTTCTCAATTTCATTAATGTCATTAATAAATACGCACAAATAATTGTTACTTTTGACATACTTTACGGGAGCTTTAACAGGTTAAGTTTATATGAATCGTATAGCACTTAAATTAAACCACCCACGGCGATAACGTACTCAAACCCGAAACCATTTGGTCGCTAGATGAACGCTTAACCCACTAAGCCATTGCTGCCTCTAAATAAGATTTACATATATAATTTTGAATTAAAGCGTTGCTTAGCGTTAGTATGAATTGCTATGACACCATCTTCCTCGTTAAAATTTAATTGAATAAGTGCTCTACCATCATATCCTACGTGAACTACTTTGCCGGTGCACTGACCATTTGTGTCTACGCCCCCGCTTATTATATCACAGTAAACACCAGCAGGTAGACACGTTTGTAATATTTCTCTCAAATCACCCCAGTTGGTAAATGCAATAAAACCTTTATCGCCCCGACAAAAAGCGATTTGTTGATCACCATTAGACCACCAATTGTTTAATTCGGTATTACGAACCGTATTTTTAAAACCAATCATATTGTAAATTTGACGCCATCTATGTTCACATATCCATCCATTACCACAAGTATTATCTGAGTTTATAATTGGTGATATGATGTTTCCGTTACTGTCATGGGGAGGACCTATGGATAATTATAATTAGAAAAGTTCTTGTATTTATATTCTACTGTACCTGCATCGTCGTTATCAAAAGCAAAACTAGACATTATCCGAGTTATTCCATATGGATGTGCCAACATAAAAGCAGTTGCCATTTTATATTGCTTGGAAATTTTGTGCGTCAGAATATTGGAACCACCACCGCCGTGACCTCTTTGATTATCATGATTATCAACAAATATTAAGGCATTTTCAGTATCCAGAAAACCCCAACCCGTACCCCAGCTGGATAAATATGTTAACTTATCATTTCCTCTGAACATTCTTCCAATTTCAGCACTGTGTCGGAATTCTGTTACTGTTCCTATGCCTATGTATTCATCGCGCGAAATTGCTTCTCCACCTGCAGCATTAGATTTGTAAAAATACGAAATTTTACTTACCAACTTTAATAATGCATTACCTAAATCAATCACTTCTTGATATATGAATGGTTTAGAACCAGGCGGAAAACCAAAGCTTGTATTTAAATGTTTTAAACTGTTGTATATAAAACTCAAATCTGCTGGCCACATGTGTTTTGCACCATCAATTCGAAATCCCGCTACACCCAAATCTACTAAATTGTCCAAAAATTCAATAATTTTCGTTTGCACATATTCTTTTCCCTACAACAATATTAATTAGAATTCTGTGGTGTATCGTTTTCAATTATTTTTAACTTTTCGTTTTATTAATACAAGTACATAAATTTCATGAAATGTTTATTACAACCAAACAAAGAATAATGTAATATCCTAAGAAATTTTTATCAAACCTATGCCTTACGCAGATTCTCAAATTTTGACATGTACGATTGGACCGGCTATATGGAATGTTAAGTGTAGCGTAGCATGCGTTCAAAACAAAGGGGTTAAGTTGGTTTTGATTGCCACTATTTTACCGCCCCTGCCCAGCGTAGCATATTATGTTTTGCTTGGTAGGATCAACAAAACAGTGGCATCCAAAACCAATTTGACCATTTTTTGAACGCATTTTACAAGGTAACCAAATCGTCAGTATGCTAAAAATCAAAAAGAAACAATGGAACTCATAATAACGTCAATTTTCTTGGAACTCAGATAGTAAGTAAAGTGGAAGAAAAAACACAGACTACGGTCATGGTTACTTGGTGGGTCATGGTAACCAAAGCCAATAAGGAAGCCTGGTAATGTCAACAAAAATCTTTCCACCACAGCAAATAAAATGGTCAATTAAAATGTTTAAGCTCTTTAAATCTCCTGGACAAGACGGAAGTTTTCTAGCTCTACTTCAAGAGGAGACTGAACTACCAAGCCACTGCTAACAAAAACATTTAAGGCAGGTGTTGTACTAAGTTACATACTTAACAGATGGAGAGCAGTTAATGTTATGTTCATCTCTATTAGGCGACCTAGTGAACAGCAGTGGTAAGCAACATCTAATAGGCAATCGACGACAAAAGCCTATTTTTGTAGATAGACGTCAAAGAAGCTTTGGATAATCGTCTTATAAATCACTAGAAGGAGCAGCAATAAAACACGGCATTCAGGCACCCATAGTAAATTGGAACAAAGTCATGTTGAAAATCAGGATAATATTTACAACAAGGGGAACTGAAAAGCTTGCAGTGACAATAACCAGAGGCTCCTCACATCCTAAAACTGCTAAATAACGGCGGCTTCAATGTACAAGGTTACGTAGGTGACCTAGTAATTGAAATCAGGGGTAAGTTACCCATGCAAAACAGTAATAGTACCTTTCACAAGAAATAAAAATATCAATCAATATGATATAAGATATGATATATCTTGAATGGGGAAGAAATTTGCTTCTCAAAGAAGCTAAATATCTGAGGATTATTCTGAAACCAACACTTAAATAAAACCCTAGAAAGAGAGAGATTAGAATTATAGGTTTGCCAACAACAAAACATGGGGTGTCGAATTACACATAACTTATTACATGTACACATTCGTAGTACAGGGCATTGTCGACTAAGGTACCTAAAGAAGATCGGTCTAGCTTCTGCCTAGAAGAGGAAGAAACAGCAGAGCACATACCCTTGTGAGTATGACGCAATAGCTCGCAAATGCCACCCCTGGAAATGAGTACCCTTCACCCCTAAGAGATCTTACTGCCTGAACGAGCCACAAATGTGTGTTCCAGAAAATTGGTGCAATTTAAGTAATGCTATTTTTAAATAAGATTTTTTTAGTTACAACGAATTTAGCTTGTTTTTGTTAGTTTCGTTGTTAGTTTATTATTCTGACCAAGTCATTATTAATATAAATTCTCATATTTCTAGTTTATTTTACCGTGTAACATTGTAGGACCACAATCGATCAAATAATAGAAAATATATGTAAGCTTCAAACAACCATGCGAAGAATTTGGTTTTATACATAAATAAGTTAATAACCCGGATGACAATGGAAAAACGAAAATACTCACAACAAATTAAGATACAATTTCCACGAAAACGAAAGACTACGGTAGAAAGACGGTCTAGAACGTATACTATTACCTGGTCCTAGATAAGGTGATCATCAGAATGAAGATAAACATCATTAGCACAATTGTAAATAAGATATATGGTTAGATATACCTATGCATATGACTTAAACATCATCGGTAGATTGCATACAGAAAACTCAAAACGCAAAAAGATGGGTCTGAAAATGAACAAAGTCAAATCCTTAACCATGAGCCAGTAAGAAATATAAAGCAGCAGCTAAAAATAGAAGACTATAAAACGTAAAAGCTGCCAGATTTTAAATGAGTAAAACAGAAGAAAGAGTAACGCATAATAGCGAGAAGCAGAGCATACTATTTAGTCCAGAAACTTATTTCAGTCAGCAATAGTCAATCTAAACATTAATTCGAAGATTATAATACCAAGTAAAAGTCAGAAAAATTGTGTCATCTGTTGGCCAATGCTAATCGATAATAAAGAAGGCTGAAAAATGCTACTAAGATTTGAGACAAAAATGCTATGAAGAATATTGAGCCTTGAGCAAGTACATGAAGGACAAAGAACAAGATACAACCGATACAACTACCGGGAGTTGCAAAAACTGTACAAAGCTCCAGGTGCAGTAACCTAGTTTGCACTAAAAATTATGTCACGTCTGGGATTATTTCATACAATTTTCAACTTTCGTTAAAAATGACTTTTCATTGCCATTTTTTTTGTTAATATCAAAGTCAATGCTGTATTATCTTACCTTTGCGTTCATTTACATGACTCAAAATTTTAACTTTTCTGTTGTAACATTAGAAACAATTTCCAATACGAATCACAATTTTTTAACAGCTAAGAAAATGTACATCTTTGTAGAAACAAGCTCAGACGTGACATTCAATTTCCAGTACATACTATATAAATTATTTATTTAAATGTTTGTGGTTGTAATACTGTATACAGACCCATATTCATTGAAGGTGGCGTCATAAAACTGCCTAAAAGTTATCTAATCTAATTTCATTTTATCATAATTATATCATATATCCCACAATACATTGCAGTTGCATTTATGTTCTAACCTACATTTTTAAATTTTTTACTTGTCATTTGTACGTTAATTTTACGGTAGATATTTCTTAACTGTTAAATTTGAGCACACATTATATTTTATAGATGATACCTGATTTAAATCGTTCAAGCCAACAAGTTGACAGTTACGAACAGCTTCTGGGTTCTTTTGATAATCTTCCCCCTGAATACTGCATATCGAGTTGAAGTCCCAAGGCCCATAAGGTACAGCAGGATATTTTTGATTAACAGGATCCGCAGAATTGCCTTCCGTACCAGTCTGATTAACTTGACCGCCTGTCATATGGTTGATAACAGCATCAACATAGATTCTGAAATAAATATGTTTATAAAGTAATATTTTTGCTTCGCGTAAAAGTGAAGTTAGCAAATAATGCTAAATAGAGAAGTTTAATTCGATATTTTTTTCGCCCGATCTATAAAAAAGCTTATAGCAACTTTATTACTGAACTTAGACCGGATATACTACATATATTTATATTATTAAAACTACACATTTTAGTCTAGTTGAAATTTCTACATCTTTCAACTGTTTCGAGTAAAAACCTTCAACTCATTTATCTTAAATGGAACGTATATTTTTAGCTTTTTTTGTACATTATTAAATTCTGTTTCTACTTAAACCACATTAATAGGGTTTAAATTGAGAAGTAAAGTGTTAAATATTATGAAAGATAAACCGTCTAGATTGCCATATACAGCACTTTAATTTAATAGAAAATGCACAATTTCAACAAAACTAACTGTTTATTTAAAGAGTTTTTTAAAATGTGGAAACAAGGAAAACAAAAATTAATATACATATAAATTATCCAAAATGTCTATCGTTATTTTCTATACATAGTTGACACTCTTCTTTCTCACGTTTTATGCAGAAGTAGACAACGCTTGAATGAGAACATTGTTAGCGGCCTCTCTTATGCAATTCAGTAAGTCTTCTATATTTGACAGTAAAGTATAAAAACTTTATCATTTATCAACTCAAAAAGAAATAAAACTACAATCCTTGTTTGTTTAATGAGTTTCGTTGACGCATCGGTCAAGACAGTGCTTTTTGTTTGCACTTTGCACAGTCGCTAGGATTTTTTTGAATAATTGTACCACGATTAAATTAAAGAATATTTGGGCAAAAAATACAAATAATTGTTGCTATCGCGCTGAGAAGAATTTTCAAGCAAAACCAACACTACTTAAAAAAATTGAGTGATTTTTCTCGAATTTTCTCCAATTCACGAGTATACGATTGAATGATTTCACAAATAATATATCGAACTATATTCTTTGAGGCTTTCGCGGTTTCTCGAACTGTCAATATTACAATTTACTTTCGGCTTAGACCGCGTCGTCATTTGGGAACTACACCCAGCATAATCAGGTAAGGACCGACCTGTAGCTTGTCTGCCTTTACAAGCATTTGCTCTAGAAGTTTGAGCAATATTTGTTCGTAGGCCCTGTCTGCCTAAACAGGGCCGTGTGCTTAGTTTGTTTAAACCTTGGGGCGGACAAGGATTTGATGTATTTTGTTTGTCAAGACAATAATACTTAATCGGCTTATGCCTGTTAGCTGTTTGTGAACCCATACAAACTAACGTTTCGCAAGACATTGCAGCTTGCATCTTCAGAGTGAATAGAACACTGCTTGTAAAGGCAGAAAGCAAGCTACAGGTCGGTCCTTACCTGATTATGCTGCGTGTAGTTCCCAAATGACGACGCGGTCTAAGCCGAAAGTAAATTGTAATATTGACAATATATCGAACTGTCACAAAATATTGTTTTTAAAGCTAACAAATAAAGCAAATAAGTATTGTGCTTAAATTTATTCTCGAAAAGTTTCTGAACGCCAAAAAATATTTCTAAAACCAAATAAACACGATTTCTTATTCATGAAGTTTGAGTAACTTAGTCCGAAAAATTTGTTTTATTCGTGAGAGACATATGAAAAGATTGTGTCACGCAAAATATATAGAATTGTCACATTTGTATTTTAAGAAATAGCAAATAGAAGAAATAAGTATTTTGTAAACTTATTCGCGATAAAAATTTTTATGCCAAAAATATCTGGGTTATGCTTTTCTATTGGCTGCAAAAACGGCAAGTGCGACTAAGTGGTTGGTCGATATATATTATGAGTGGAATAATCTTTAATAATACAACGAGTGATTGCGATTTTTGATAAAATTGTGGTGTAACTTCACGAGTGCTCGTTAAAATAAATAATAATAAATCTTAACTAGAACGAGTTAACTTACAGCGCAATTTTATCAAAGAAATATTGTACCACGAGTCGTATTGCTCTTGAGTATATCACTCACATTAATTTTGACGCATTTTTGGTAACACTCAATTAGTCGGAATGCTTGGGTGTTTTCGGGAATCGGCGCTCTTTACATATTATTGTTTGCTTGTTTCAAATGATCTGTAGTGGCGTCCTTTTCAAATTTAATTTTTGACGTTCTTATTTACAGTTGTAAAGTGTTGTTGTAAAACATGGATCGTTTTGAAGTAAAATCATTAAGTAGTATTTCATAAAATTGTTAGAGCTTATGTACAATATTTTGGTCGTAATTTTGGTTCACATACCCTGTCAAACAAGATACAATTTTAAAGTAAGTATATATTTATGTTTTTAAATGCATTAGCATGTTGCACCTTATTATGGGTGTACAGTAAAATTGGGGTCGGTCATAATTTAAATTAAACTACCTATGATTTGAACACTCGCTATTCGTGTTGGTTGACATCGTTATCATCGACTACCGTCGACGTTCCTTGTAATTTGCTTTTTGTTTGTGGAGGACAAAGACAATTATTGTTTTTAATATATAAATTATGTTATAATTAATTATGATAGTTACTTCTGGCCGAAGCAATAAAAAACTATATTAAAATAATAATAAATATACCTAACACTCAGTGCATATCAGTTTTAAGCGCGTTAATTTAAAGCTTAAGAGACATTATCCGAGGCTACTGTGGGTTTAATCAGTTAGTAAAACAGCACCATGCAATTTAATCAGTATTAAACAAACGTGATTGGTTCATTTTATGAAAGGGGAAATTGGTGATTAATTCAATGAAATGTGAGTGACTGAGATATAGTCAGTTTAAAACACTAACGTCCTGGTTTCTCAGTTTCAAACGGCGTGTTGCTGTTTAGTCAATAACGAAGGTTATTGGCAGAAATTTTATGAATTGTGGATTATTATCGACTTCCTACAGTAATAGTGGTATAATCAATATAAAACCGTAATATTGATACTCTAGCAAAGTACCATACCTGATTCCTACCGCATTACATCTTGTCGTCATATCCAAAAAATCAGCTTTGTTACCAGATCGCGTAGTTAGCTTATAACTGACAGGTTGATATCGTTCCCACCAAGGATGATCATCTAGTGCTAAATTTTCGCTAACTGGGGATACCTGCAATGAATTTATTTTAAATCCATAAAACAAAACAGTTGCATATAACTTTCACTAAAATCACCTACCTGAACACCTGCATATCCTTTATGCTGAAGAAATCTTTCACATTCATCAGCAATATCCTTCCATTTCCATTCAAAAAGATGTACGATTGTGTTTCGATTATCCCACCATTGAGGATTTTTTTGAGTATAGCAAATTGTAACGATGCTTAATACATTAAAAACTAATAGAATTTTCTGCATTACGGCGATGTGTAGGTTTGCCGTATTATAAATCTTACTGTGTGACTGAGATGTTTTAAAACGACAAATCGAAGAAATGACAAATTACATTTTATTAGCTGTAGTTACTAACTGCAGGTATGCTACAATTCTTATCTTAACAGTTACATCAATAATCATTGTAAGAAAACAATTAAGTATCGTAAGTACCTACTTCTCTGATAAAAAAAAACATTCAACAGTATATTGCTGAAAACAAGTCACTACGATAAGAGAGAAAAATCGAAAAATGTATTATTATGTATTATCTCAATCAGGCATTTTAAAATCTTAGTACACATTAAGGTCAGATAACCAATCTAGGTCTGCAACTGCAGCAGTTAAAAACAAGTTACCTGTTTTACCACTAATATCATTTACAACCAATTGTGCATTTATCAATTAATATTTAAAGTATGTTATTTTGTGGCGCCATATTTATATACGTCGCACCCACATAGTGTAACTAGCCATGTCATGGAATGGACAGCTACTAAGGTTGCCTAACCAACGTCTGCATTTTAAGCCAACAAAAAAACCAAATCACATATAGTGGCGTCGTGGCCCATAATGACGCAAAACGTGTAAATGGCAAAGAGGTTCTACTAACACATCATTCAAAAGCTCTTTTCATTCCACGTATGATAAGCTATGTTCTATTAAATTTTACTGATTCAAATTAAAATGATAGATGGTTTGAACGTTATTTATTAGAAGACAAACTTTAAATGTTAAAAAATGAAATAAACAAAACATTTATTTAAGTTTATGTTTAAATGTTCTGTTTATACTTCTTGGCAGAAAAATAGCAGACTAATTTAATTTAACTTAAAAAAAGTTCTTTAGGCCATTCGGTTGGTTTACATCGACTAATCCGCCTACTGGGATACATTAAAATCAAGCCAGAAACTTTCGCACGGGTCTCATGCATGTTGTATCATGGGCCCCATCTTGTTGCAAAGTTATATGTTCATATCAAATTTCTCGCCATGAGTTTCCGTGATTTGTTTAGATAACGGTTGTTTGCCTTCTGAATGAACAACTGAAATTGTAACAACAGTCTTTAAAAAAGGCAATAGAATGTTAACTTCAACATGTTTTTATTTTGGACTTTTATGTATTTCGGCATGTCAATAAAATCTGTTAAAGTTAATAATTGATTTATTTACAATATATTAATATAAACTTCAACGTAGTAAAGCTAGACTTTATTAATAAAATAAAAACTTGACACGTATTTTACATTAAGAAAAAATGAGCGACTGTGAGAAAATTATAACAATGATGAGGAAACTCCTTAAGTTCTCACAAGCACAATGTGAGAAATAAAGGGGTTTTCCTCATTATTGTTACGTACTTTACATGTATTTATTATCTAAATAAATACATGTAAAGTACGCACCAAGTTTTTATTATTCAATATGAACATGTATGTAGGCCCAAACCGCCTCAATTTATTAATAAAATGTAGCAGTTAATATAATCCAATAATCAATACGGTTTTATGCGTGGCTGTTCTACTGTACCAAATTTGCTTGTTAATTTAAATTATTGGATCAAAAAAGTTACATGTCAGCCTAATAAACATTGTTCATCTCGACTTCCACAAAGCTTATCGAGTTACTGTTGAACGGCTGCTATTAATACTTGAGCATTATAGTGTGAGAGGACAACTTCTTATGTGGATCTACGATTTGCTAAGAAACGGGATCTTCTATGAAACGTGATCTGCGATCATACGTCTAAATCCCTTTCCGTACTTAGCCGAGTCTCTTTACAATTTACAATTACAAGGTACGGTGTTGAAATCGCTGCTTTTCACTGCTTTTTACATAAGCGGTTAAAACTACTAAAGGTGTTTTGAGAAACGTATCAGTATCTTATTAAATATCGATAAGTATTTAAAACATTTAACATTTATTTTTATTAATTTATTAAAAAATAACTTAAAAACCTCGCACTTCAGTAATGAATAATAAGACAGATTCTGAATGATTGTGTTTTATTAAATATTTATTTTTTTAAATTTTATTTTATATTTCTTAGTTTATAGCTACAGTGTATAAGGAACAAAGTCCACTACAACATCTAATTTTACACGATTAAAAAACTAAAGTTACAGTATAAAATATAGATGCACAAATAGATAAGGAAAAAAATTTACAGACATATCTGAAATGTCTAATAAGTATGATATAAATTAGATTATATTTTTGCACACTTTTTTTCCTTTTATATTCCGATACTGCCATTCAGATATTCCCCATCCTTTTATACCATTGATTTCAGCTGTACATAGCCTTTCTATGACTTTACTTTCACAATCTTTGCTTATATAAAAGAATGGAGAATCTATAACTTCAATCTGGATTGTGTAGTGTCTATTACCTGCAAACAACACCAAAGTTATCACGTTTTTTTTTTTCTTTCTCTTAATTGTAGTGTAAACAATAAATACGTTTTTTTGTCGATATGCAATAAATATTGCAATTCTATGATACATTAGATAATAGTTTAGTTTTGATAACTGTATATTTATATACATGACACCAACCTGCTGAGAAGGTGAATGCATAATCAGTAGGTGGCTTACCACCCTCTCCATGCTGATACAACTGTAAATCACAGCTTTGCACAGGATACAGTTTTTTATCTTTAGCAGAATAAACACAGCCAATAGTTAAACTAAAAAAATAGTATTTTTTTCTTAATTGTTTTTTTATGTGTTTATGTTTTACCTAGAAAACATTATAGGAACGCTTATTTTACAAACAGCAAAACGATCTCCATTTTCTGCAGTTATGTAATGTAAACCGTATCTATGAAACGATTCCCATTCTCGCTTTTTCCCAAAACTGTGATCTCGACACGAATCCAGGTTTATAGAATATTTTTTACCATCAACCACAGCTGTGCCTTTCAATCTACCAAATTGTTCGTAATGCGTTTGATGGGCTCTACAATCATACAAATTCTAGCTTATTAAACTGTATCTTAAAACTCTGTCATAAAAAATGTTTTAAAAATAAAATTCAATTCTGATTTCTGAGCAGAAATTACTTACTCCTTTAAAGTTTCAAAGTATTCTCTGCTCCAAGGTTCTATTGCCATATTCTTTGCCATTGCAAGAGGATCCATATCTGTATCAAAATTGAAATATGGTAAATCGGAAGTCCATTCTAGATCAATAGTAACATCATAACTTTGTTTGGAATCTATTGTTCTTTTCAATTTTCCGTCATATGTAATCTTCCATTTCTTCATAGGTACCACAGGATAAATTTTCAAGCCTTCTGCACTATATTCGTCATTTTCTTCAGATTTATACAAACTCGTGCACGGCACTTTTAAAGTTTCCAAAACACCTAAATCTGAAGCTGCAATTTTCAAGAAAAGAAAACCATCAATTAGCTTATTCTTTCTTCGAGCAGTAGCAGCCACTAAGTAATCCCCTTGAGCGTTGCCTGCATTAAAATATACAGCATCTACTGCCTAAAATATTAAAAACATTATCATAAATAGTAAGCAATCAAAACTACAAATACCAACTTTATCATGATACGACAACTGTTGGGACCTGTCGAGTTCTTCGTCAGTTGAACCTTCGCGAGTTTTATTTCTGTCTTTAAACTTCAAATTTATTTAGTAAAAGAAATATTTGGCGTTATGTGACTCACCTTCTTCAGTGATAAAATGCTATACATAAAAGCAACCTTAAGCCAATAGAAACTCGATGGAGTTTGATATACATTAAAAATTGCTGGCCCTCTCGGGGTAATTAATAACTTTACAAATATTATAGTTAAAATTGATGCTAATATTATTAGATATTCTACAACAGAATTGAACATATTTTATATTTTAATTAACCGAAGCGACTAAAACGTAAAAAAGCCAACAGCTTTTGATAAATATGAGTAATTGAACTTTACACGTTTAGCTGATTAACGAGAGTATGTGTTTATTCGTGAAAATTCGTCTAGCGATATACCGCTTATCGCTATGTTACATGTAAGTACCTATCATTATCTTATTGACACCATTCATTACGTAGGATTATTGCTAAACAAAACATTTCTTTCTCCTCTTCCTCTTCCTCTTCCTCTTCCTCTGCCGCTTCCTCTTCTTCTGCCGCTTCCTCTGCCTCTTCCTCTGCCACTTCCTCTGCCTCTTTCTCTTCCTCTTCCTCTGCCTCTTCCTCTGCCTCTTCCCCTGGCTCTTCCTCTGCCTCTTCCTCTACCTCTTCCTCTGCCTCTTCCTCTGCCTTTTCCTCTGCCTCTTCCTCTGCCTCTTCCTCTGCCTCTTCCTTTTCCTCTGCCTCTTCCTCTGCTTCTTCCTCTTCCTCTGCCTCTTCCTCTGCCTCTTCCTCTGCCTCTTCCTCTGCCTCTTCCTCTGCCTCTTCCTCTGCCTCTTCCTCTGCCTCTTCCTCTGCCTCTTCCTCTGCCTCTTCCTCTGCCTCTTCCTCTGCCTCTTCCTCTTTCCCTCTCCCACTTCTCCCGAAGATAATCTTTCTGACAATACACCAGAAGGTTTGTATGAGAAAACAAGAATGATAATTTTTTTAGGCGTGGGTAAGTACAGTTGTTTTTCCATATATAATCGGGGCTCAAGAATAACTTAGACTTTTATTGTGCGTCAGCCTCGTCTTGAGCAATATCCACTAGAAGAAAAAATAAATATTTTAATTACTAATTGTAGTTTATTCATACGTATCATTAACGATTAATATTGAGTGGCGGTAGCTCAGAGGTTCGGGCGCTCAGTCTCTAACGCTGAAGGTCTAGGGTTCGATTCCCAGCCGAAGCCATGCAGCAATAAAAATCTATGCCGCAACCCGCCACTCACATTCCCCAATCCGGTGTAGGCAGCCGTGGGGTCTTAATGCCTGAAACCTTCTCTGGAATTTAGTCGTTCGGATTCGACGTTAAACTGTAGGTTTCCCCGTACTCCACCTTAGCGCTAAGGAGAGTACGTGGCAGAGAAGAGTGCCGGTGCCCAGCAGTGGGACGTAAAGGCTGATTACGTATGTTAGATGAGGGATTTTTTATTCTTCTTGTTTAACCAAAAAGTTTACCAATGGTTCGTCAACCAATAATTTCCAGGCAAACACTCCAAATTCCACCACTCGTAGAAGGTTGGCTTGAGAAAAGGCTACCTTGTTGATCTCCAAATGAATCTCTTCATTCTTCAACTACGAGGATGGAATATGAAAGTTTTTTTACTTTTCTAGCAGTACTATTCTGACAATACTGGCATATCGAAAAGATAGTTCTGTAATATGATCCGCTGCCATGTTTTGAACACTATTGGGGCTCGTCTTATCACGTTGAAATTTCTCTAATATTTTAAAAATGTTTTGGTAACATCTTCAAAATACTTCAGAATATCTAACTACTTGCTCAACCACAATCCACTGTTGGTTGTTAAGATCCTATTCGCAATTAAGTTTTGAGATGGAACGGTACGACTTTTTTTTGCTTAAACGATGCTGTATAATGTTTACAATATAATCCTTACTGAATTTTTTCAAATTTTTTTACGATTCGGCCGTAAAATAAGCATTCATTCATTATGTTAGTCTAGTAGGAACTCCGCCGTAGCCGGTCCCAAGCCCGGTTGAGAAAGGAGGAGGGACACCTTCAAGTCAGGTTAGCACCCTACTTGAGGATGAAAATTAAACTGCTCATAGAACCAGAACATGGCCTCGGAATAGGAATGATAACACGATGACGATCTCGGCGAGACAACAGAAGAAACGATTATGGAGGAAAAATTACCTTCGATTAGGCAGTTGGAACATCAGATCCTGGAACGGAAGGCAGGAAGAAGTAATGATAGAGATTGAAAGACATGAGATACATATATGTGCAATGTCGGAAACAAAAAAGAAAGGGAAAGGCATTGTACCATACCAAAACTACGTATTACTGTATAATGGAGTTAGGAAAGAAATGAGGCCAAAGGGAGGAGTAGAAATCCTAATTCACAAAAAATACGAAGGCGCCATTGATTATTTTAGACGCAAGAATGAAAGAATTATATGGGTATCACTGAGAATGCACAACTCCAAACTGTACGTATTCAGCATATATGCCCCAGAGGACTGTAAAACTAGGAACGATAAAGAAGAATTTTACGAAACCATACAAGAACATCTTAATATAATACCTCCTAACCAACCCATAGTAATTCTAGGAGATTTTAATGCACGAATTGGCAACGACATCATACCAGACGTAAAACAGCGCTTTAATGAAGAAGTTAACAGTGACAATGGGCAAATGTTTGTACAATTCTGCTGTAATAATAACATAAGAATCAATAATACGTTCTTTGATCACCGATTGCAATATAAGTACAGATGGCAAAATACCAGAGGACAGCAATCTGTGATTGATTACATAACATCGAACGAACGTATTTTATCATCACAAATACTAGACGTACGAACGCTGAACTCGGCTGATATTATAAGTGACCACAACCTCCTGCTATGCCAACTCCGTCTAGAAATTCAAAAGCACATGAAAATTCTCAAGATATACAAAGACCAGATTAAAAAGGAACTGTTAGAAGATGAAAGCGTAAAGCTCCTATGTCAAAACCGTTTAGCAAATCACATTAAAGACAATGAAATAACTAATACCGACGAGCTAGAAACAAATTGAGAGAGGTTAAGAAAATTCATTCTAAGTGCAGCACCGGAAGCACTAGGCACCAAAAAAGGTGACGTATCACAACTAAGCAAACATAAAACACCGTGGTTCTGCGAAGAAAGTAAACAACTAGCAAACACAAAGAGAACAGCCTTTCTAAAATATAAGACAGCCAAAACTATTGAACAATACACAGAATACAGGAGAGTCAGAAATGAAGTCAACGCAAACATAAGAAGAATAAAAACAGATTATTGGGAAGCGTACACAAATAATTTACAAAGGGATTTCTACGGACAGCAAAACAGATTTGGAAAATGATTCAAAACCGAAAGATGGAAGTAGCAGAGTATGTTCAAAATACTAACATAAAAGAAGAAACCTGGATACAGCATTTTACAGACTTATACGCCACTGAGTACAAAGAAATACCTGTCATGGAAGAACCTATAAGAATTATAGTAGAAGTAAATGAAGATGGGATAACTAATGAAATGTTGAAATATAGAGAAGACACGTTAAAACAGCAAATTATAAAATTCATACAATTCATTCAATCTATCACGAATACAGCAAGAGTGGAAAACCAATCTAGTTATTCCTATATATTTAAGAAAGGGCAAAAACAAGTTCCTGGGAACTATAGAGGTATAAATCTACTCAGTACAGCATGTGCCACCTAACCTTGCAAATTTTAGTGGGCCTTGATTCGACTACTTACGCTTTGTTTCGTCGGTAGTCGTCACTTAAACTAGCTCTAATTGGCTGTGGGACAGTGTGGTACACTCTACTAAAAAGTGAAGGTAAATTTATTTATGGTTTACGAAAAATTGTGGATTTTTTGACAAATTAAAAGGCCGTGCGCCATAGGATTAGAAACAGTTTGCTTTGAGGAGGGATTAACGATAATTTAGGTTACGTATAAAAAATACAGCAAAGAAACTAGAAATGTAATAAAAAACTTTTGCTTTTGCTTGAGAGTGTAACGGCTTCTCGCCTTTTAAACTTATCGTCATTTTTTTTGCAAGGTTAAATGGCACTTGCTGTACGCTTCTGAAACTCACAACAAAAATCGTATCTCAAAAATTATCGGATATTATAACATTATATGACGAACAACAGGGATTCAGACCAGGTCGATCATGTATCGATGCCATATTCATTATTCGACAGATATCCGAAAAATCCTTATATATATATATATATATATATATATATATATATATATATATATATATATATATATATATATATATATATATATATATATATATATATATATATATATATATATATATATATATATATATATATATATATATATATATATATATATATATATATATATATATATATATATATATATATATATATATATATATATATATATATATATATATATATATATATATATATATATATATATATATATATATATATATATATATATATATATATATTGCTATGATATTTAGAGGTGTTTGATTTGACTGGGGTATTGTGGTTGCTGGAAGGCAATTTTTGGATTGTTTGTTGCAGTTCAATTTGCATTTGGAGATTTATGAAGACTTGTAAGATTTTAATGTTCCGACTTATAAAACTCAGGGTCGTGTATTTTTGCTAGAATTCCTGTTATAAATTCTAATAATTGTTATTTTTCGTATGGTACTGAAAGAAAAGAAAAACACAATCAGATTGATACGATTTGTATTTATGTTAATTGTAATTAGAATTTAATTTAGAATTGTTAAAAAGGTTTAGTTTATAAAAAGTTTTAGAGTTACTTGATTTGTGCGTCGACTAATGTCAGTTAGGATGTCAGTGTCATTGTGACAAAGATATAAAAGGATACTCTTGGACATGAGGTTTATGTGTTTGTTTTATAAAAATAAAGATCAAGGAAGGAAGACAAAAGGGAAGAGAAAAAAAAGAATTTTGTTTAATTAGTTACGGCTCGTCTGTGTAAATAAAAACATAGAATTGAGATCCTCTGAAAGAAGAAAAGAGGAAAAACGAGTCTAAAAGTTATATAAAAGTAATAGCGAGAATTAAAATGAAAATACAAGAAGTAATAACGAATTAAAGAAAAATCCAGAAGAATTAAAAATAAAAGGTGGTCGAGGAAATTTGTACGTTTATGATGGTATTAAAACCAAATTGGTAATAATATAAAACAGTTAAAGAAGAAGATTCAGATTAAGAGAGAGTATTTGTTGTTGCTCGAGCGGCCAGCAGAGCGTTTTGCTAGAGCAAGGAATAAGAAGACGTTAAGATAAGTGTTTATTTGTTAAAAAAGGACGATAGTAGTTAGTAAAATTTATTCATTTTCGGAAAACACATTTTGAAATTCTTTTAAATAATAAAAACTCATTTTGTAAAGTTGATATCGTTGTGTGTGTTTATTTCTATATAAAATTAATTAAAATAACTTATTTACAAGCTTATAACGACCCTGAGAAAGTTAAAAGAGTTTCATAGCAAGTTTAAATTTAATTGCGTGAATTGCAGACAGTTTAGGGATTGTATTCTAGTAATCACGAGACCAAGCATATCATTGCAATTAAAATTGGCGCCCAACGTGGGGCTCGTTGATGTACAACGTGGCATTTTGGTAAATGTTTGGTTACAGTTGTCAACATTAAGCTTATTTGATAAAGAACCCAAAATATAAAGAATTTTCTTATTTAAAAGAAAGAAGCTTAGTGGAGTAGAGAAAGTTGGGAGTAGCTAGCTATTTAGTTTTTCTTATAGATTTAAAAGGGTGATAATTTGATTAAAAAAAAAATGACAGAAGAAAATCGCAGAATGATGTTAAGAAGTGTACCAAAGAAGAGTTATGATGAAGTAGAATTGAAAACATTCATGAAAACGATCATGAAAAAAAATGGATGATTATGCAAGAGTAATTAATGAGAGTATTGATAATTATGCAAGAGTAATTAATGAGAGTATTGATAATTATGCAAGTGTAACTAAAGAGAGTATGGACAGTATGGCTAAGAGCATGGACAGTATGAATAAGAGCATGGACAGAATGATAAAGGAAACTGACAATAATGCAAGGGAATTTAAAGAGGGTATGGAAAAGAAAATAGAAGACACTGCAAGAGAAACTGAAGAAAATGTGGAAGGCTTAAAAATAAGCGAAGGAAATTTGGTAGATCGAATTGTTAAGAATACACAAGAAGTTGCTGAAGAAACCGACAATAAATTGGAAGTTGAACATGTGCAAATCGAAGAAGATCAAGTGGAGGTACAAAATGAGCAGGTTGAACTGGATGAAAAGCAATTGGAAGTTGAAGATAGAGTGAATCTAAATGAGAGTAACCTAATAATTATTGGGGTTAAGATACAAGAAGAAAATAGAAAGGATGACGAGGAACTTAAGATAATAGAAGAAAAGTTGGAGAACGTAAATGTTAATGGTTCATCAGGATATACTACCATGACAATAATGGGGGCACGTCGATTAAAAGGTGCACAAAAATTGAAAGAAAACAATAATAAATATTTAATAATTTTTATGGTACAAATGGACCAAAGATATATGATTACTGTTGCGGGAATCAGAGCTTATGGACATAATAATGGGTTAAATTATAGAGAAAGAGGAAAATAAGATGATGGTGATGTAAGTTTCTACAGAACAATTTCTGTTTTCATAAAAATTTCGTTTCTTTAAATAATTTATAATTGTTTGAGTTTAACAATCACATATGGTCACTTAAGTTCGTCTAAATTTTAGTAACAAATTTTATTTGGCATTAATTGACTCAGGCGCGCAAGCTTCTTTAGTCAAAGAAAAAATAATTTTGGAGAATAAAACTTTAACAGAAAAACATTTAATTAAAATAGGGAAGTTGGAGTTGTTATCAGCAACAAAGAAAAAAGTGTCTACTTTTTCGAAAGCTGTGAATTTAGAAGTTACAATTGGAAATAAAAGTTATGTGACAAGATTTTTGGTAGTACCAGAGTTACAGTTAGATTTTATAATTGGAATAGATTTCATAGAACAAGAAGGGGTTAAAGTTGACGGCGAATTTAAATGTATTATAATAAATAATGATAAAATAGAATGGACAAAAGATGGTTTATATAATAATAATAATATTAAAATAAATAATTATGTCATAAGTGACTTTATAAAGGAGGAGCAGATTGGAATTCCTTGTTGGAAAACAAGAAGGAGTTGAAGTTGACGGCGAATATGAATGTATTATAATAAATAATGATAAAATGGAATGGACAAAAGATGGACTATATAATAATAAATAATTATGTCACAAGTGACTTTATAAAGGAGGAGCAGATTGGAATCCCTTGTTGGAAATATAAAGTACAATTAAATAACCTGGTACGTGAAAATATTGACCTCATAAATGAAAAACCGTGTGTAGCAAGAAATCACATACATAAACTTGAAGTAGACGACAAAGCTCCATTTAATGTTAAAGTTTATCCGATACCTTTTGCGTATACAATACAAGTTAAAGAAGAAATAAATAAAATGTTAGCAGATAATGCGACATATTTTAGGAATAATAGGTTCATAACTTTCTGGAAGAATAGGAATATACAAGTTGGATTTTGTAGCATAAGACATCCTTGTGCGAATCCCGCAGAACGATACGTTAAAGAAGTTATAAAGTTTCTTAGAATTTCAACGCATAGAAGTCATGAACAATGGGTAAAATATGTGCCTCAAATACAAAAATTTATGAATGAAATACCCAATTCAATAACAGAAGTGCCACCAATATTGTTGATGAAAAATATTTTACCAGAAAGACCTTGGAAAGGTGCGGAGGTAATAGAAGATGTACGTGAGATCTTAGAACAAGCAAGAATCAAAAACAGCGCAGCATTGAACAAGTATGAAAGAAGGAAGAATAAAAATTTAAAAAGAAAGAAGTTTTATCAGAATAGGGCCTTTCAAAATAAATAGGATTTTTGGGGAGAATACTTTTGAGTTAGCTGAATTAGAGAGTGGAAGAATAAGAGGAAGATTTCATATTTCAATGATTTTTCCTTACAATATTAAAGAAGTTTAATGTTGAAATCGATGAAAACAAAATTTTTTCTTTATAAAACTTGTTTAGTTTAATATTCTAAAATTTTATTTTAATCTGGGGGCAAAAATGCTATGATATTTAGAGGTGTTTGATTTGACTGGGGTATTGTGGTTGCTGGAAGGCAATTTTTGGATTGTTTGTTGCAGTTCAATTTGCATTTGGAGATTTATGAAGACTTGTAAGATTTTAATGTTCTGACTTATAAAACTCAGGGTCGTGTATTTTTGCTAGAATTCCTGTTATAAATTCTAATAATTGTTATTTTTCGTATGGTACTGAAAGAAAAGAAAAACACAATCAGATTGATACGATTTGTATTTATGTTAATTGTAATTAGAATTTAATTTAGAATTGTTAAAAAGGTTTAGTTTATAAAAAGTTTTAGAGTTACTTGATTTGTGCGTCGACTAATGTCAGTTAGGATGTCAGTGTCATTGTGACAAAGATATAAAAGGATACTCTTGGACATGAGGTTTATGTGTTTGTTTTATAAAAATAAAGATCAAGGAAGGAAGACAAAAGGGAAGAGAAAAAAAAGAATTTTGTTTAATTAGTTACGGCTCGTCTGTGTAAATAAAAACATAGAATTGAGATCCTCTGAAAGAAGAAAAGAGGAAAAACGAGTCTAAAAGTTATATAAAAGTAATAGCGAGAATTAAAATGAAAATACAAGAAGTAATAACGAATTAAAGAAAAATCCAGAAGAATTAAAAATAAAAGGTGATCGAGGAAATTTGTACGTTTATGATGGTATTAAAACCAAATTGGTAATAATATAAAACAGTTAAAGAAGAAGATTCAGATTAAGAGAGAGTATTTGTTGTTGCTCGAGCGGCCAGCAGAGCGTTTTGCTAGAGCAAGGAATAAGAAGACGTTAAGATAAGTGTTTATTTGTTAAAAAAGGACGATAGTAGTTAGTAAAATTTATTCATTTTCGGAAAACACATTTTGAAATTCTTTTAAATAATAAAAACTCATTTTGTAAAGTTGATATCGTTGTGTGTGTTTATTTCTATATAAAATTAATTAAAATAACTTATTTACAAGCTTATAACGACCCTGAGAAAGTTAAAAGAGTTTCATAGCAAGTTTAAATTTAATTGCGTGAATTGCAGACAGTTTAGGGATTGTATTCTAGTAATCACGAGACCAAGCATATCATTGCAATATATATATATATATATATATATATATATATATATATATATATATATATATATATATATATATATATATATATATATATATATATATATATATATATATATATATATATATATATATATATATATATATATATATATATATATATATATATATATATATATATATATATATATATATATATATATATATATATATATATATATATATATATATATATATATATATATATATATATATATATATATATATATATATATATATATATATATATATATATATATATATATATATATATATATATATATATATATATATATATATATATATATTATATATATATAGTATATATATATATATATATATATATATATATATATATATATATATATATATATATATATATATATATATATATATATATATATATATATATATATATATATATATATATATATATATATATATATATATATATATATATATATATATATATATATATATATATATATATATATATAATATATATATATATATATATATATATATATATATATATATATATATATATATATATATATATATATATATATATATATATATATATATTATATATATATATATATATATATATATATATATATATATATATATATATATATATATATATATATATATATATATATATATATATATATATATATATATATATATTGCTGTGTAATATGAATTTTGGAAATTCATACTACTTTCGAATTTTTGAATAAAATTAATTGCTAAAAAGCCCCACGTTGGTACGATCATAAATTATGCTGTGTAATATGAATTTTAATTAAATTGACCCACATTTGCTAGCTCAGTAATAAAATTAATATAATTAAATGCTGTGTGTTTTAATTTAGTTTTAAGCATTTTTTATAAAAAAATAAATTTCAAATAAATTTATAAGCATGGGAATTTTATTTTAAAGCAAGAGACTCTTATTAAATTTTTGACATGTAAATAATTGATTGAAATAAATTCATCTTGTACTTAATCTCAGGGATAATTTTAAATTCTTGAACATCATGTAGCTTCACTATTTTCGATGGGTTATTTAAAAAAAATAATTGCAGGTTTCCAGAATACCACCTACTACATTTACACATAAATACATCACCATAAAATAATATTTAAAACATCTCTGTACATTTATAATAAATAAAACAAATTTCTTTATTGAAACACAACGAAAATTATTACTTAACTTTTGACAATGTTCTTCTTTGAAGTTCGGAATATTTGATGCGTGCGCTTCCACGTATCTGAATGGTAGCTAACTCATACAACCAATTTTTCTTTCCTGTCTGTGATGTGCTTGTGCACGGTATGATGTGTGCTGTCCTAACGCTGCCTGTCCAATAATACAAAACCATGTGTTCTCCAGCAAAATCTTCAATAACAGTTTTTCTCAGGTACGTAATTCTTTT
Organism: Ctenicera cuprea; assembly: GCA_958336395.1. Taxonomy (NCBI): domain Eukaryota; kingdom Metazoa; phylum Arthropoda; class Insecta; order Coleoptera; family Elateridae; genus Ctenicera; species Ctenicera cuprea. Next base: position 40,768,611 of record OY284491.1, on the reverse strand, counting down.
TTTATTAGAAATTATATTTTTCAATTGATAATTATTTTAATTTTTTATTTATTGTTAGCATTTTTATTTTTAATTATAACTGATCAACTTTTATTATTACAGATTTATTATTATATCACACGAAGAAAATTAATTCAATATTATCCGTCAAATACAAATCTGCACCACTGACAACAAGATGTATTACTACACTTCAAAAACCGGAACTTCGCAGAACTACATCTTTATCATAAAATGGTGCTCAGGTACGCCATTTTTATCACTTTATAATTTATTGAATTTATTTGTCGAAGAATCTTTCAAATTGTTCTTTAATTACTTGTATCACTGGTTATTATATTTAAATTTTAATTTATTTTCCCATTGGAATATTTAATACTTGCACAAATTAATATTTTTACAATAAAGAAAGGACGCTTCACAATTCTACTTTTTAATCTTCCAATAACTTTTATATTATTCAACGGATTTTTCTCAACTTTCTTTAAATAATAAAACACCTTGTTACTTTCACTTATAACAACAATTTATTTTGTTCACATTAAAATTTCTAATTACATTATCAAAAATTTGGGAGCTAATCATTAACGCACCCACGCTATACAAATTCTTACCGGAAGCTCTTTTTACAAATCTGGCTGATAGCCTCGTCACCTCAGACAAATTACCAATTATTCAATTATCACCCTTAAGTATACTTTACATAAAGATAAAACCGGAAACAATTAAAATTCTATTGTTTTTACAATATAGCTACGAAACCCTACAACTATAATCTAAATTTCACCCTTATTCAACTTATTACATAAATGTCATTATCCCAGATTAACTGGAATACATCTATTTTAAATACGCGATTCAAACATAAATCAACGTATGACAGGTACATTCAATGAAGAAAATTTTCCTTAAAATTTTAAAATTAAAATATTTTTTTCATATTTACAAAGGCACATAAATTAAACAATACCAGCTTATTAGCATTAATAATTATCAATTAATTATTCATTAATTTAAAACCATAGTCATATTCCTTAATTAACATGAACCCTAGGTTTACAAGTAATTTATATGAGGTCATTGACTTCTTATCACTTTTATCTGTGACTATATTTTATACAAAAACTGTCTGGCAATTTCTTACAACCTTGACCTAAAATACAGAAAACTATTTACATTACAATATTTTATATACCGACATACTCAAAAGTAATGTATACGGTTTGTTTTAAATCTAAATAAACAATTAGGTTATCTAATCAAACTAAATTAAATTAACCCAACAAACACCTTAATTAAATTAATTCTAAATTAAAATTATACAAGGTGCGTCAAAATAATTTTCTAAAAAAAAATTTTTTTTTTTTTAATTCACTTATTCATTTTAAAAACACACTTTTCAACCAATAACATCTCAAATAAGGATTACCCTTCAATATTATACACAGTTCGACTCATATTTTTACATAAACGATTTTATTATTGATAAATAAATTAATTCAAGTTAAATTATTTATAGTTTGCGTCAATATTAAATTGCCTTAGCATGTTTTATATATGCTATAATTTTTTATAGTCAAATTTTACTAATATAAACAATTCTATTCTAGGAATAGTATCCTGGAAAAATCTCAATGCCACTAAAAATGCATTTAACCAATAAGAAATACAAGAAATCAAGATTACCACTGCATTACCGTCGATATAATTAAACTTCAATGAATTACAAGACCACGAAGAATCCTCTTACCTCAACAAAATTTCATACTTTTCTTAGTAATAAAAAAAATAGTATTAATTTTCAATTTTTAAATTTAAAAATAAATTTTTGAATTAGAACACACAGCATAAATCCCCCTTTAATTTTTCAAAATTTGAAAACCCCTAATAATAATAATTGCAAATTTTGCAAAAATTAACCACAAAAAAAATCACTCTCCCCCTTCTAACAATTTCAGTCAAATTAATATTTTATCTGCTAATCCTGGAGTAAATTTCCGATAATAATTTAAAATCCCCAAAAATCCTCTTAGCATTCTTAAATAAAATAAAAAAATTATCCCCCTCTAATTCCTATCCTGCCTTTATCTAAAATTTCTTTCATTTTCACCCTCTTCTTAATTTTAAATTGCGCAGGCTCTTTCATATAATTTATAAATTTCATCTTGACCTTCTTTTTATTTTCTAAGGCCTTCGCATTAATTTTATTATTTGAAATTTTCATTTTAACTTTCTTTTTATTTTCCAAGGTATCCGAATATTTTCTATAGGTTATTAATTTCATTTTCACTTTCTTCTTGGTTCTACAGGTATCCGGATATTTTTCATTAATTATTATTTTCATTTTAACTTTCTTCTTGTATTTTAAATTTCCTGGATCCTTTTTGTTGTTTACAAATTTTAATTTAATTTTCACTTTATGTTTAAATTGTTCTGGACACTTTTTATTATTTAATAATTTTAATTTAACTTTCTTCTTGTTTTCAAATTTTTCATAATACTTTATATTATTTAAAATTTTTATTTTACATTTAGTTTTATTTTTAAAATTCTTCAAATTGTTTATATTATTTAAATATTTCATTTTAGTAATTATTTTATTTATCCTTGACATCGAATAATTTTTATTATTTGTAGATTTTATTTTTACTTTTGGTTGATCTTCAAATAACATCAAATAAATTTTATACTTTGAAAATTTTATTTTAACTTTCCGATTTTTATTATAAATTTGATTATTTTTATATTTTGAAGATTTTATTTTGGTTTCTTTTTTATTTTCTATCAACGAATAAATTTTATTTTCTGAAAATTCTTCTTTTTCTTTCACTTTACTTTCTATTTGATCTTCATTTTCACTTATTTCAAGCTCTTTACCATTATTTAGGTCATTAACAATATTACCATTTTTTATTTCATATTTATTCAATTCTGCTTTATTTATTTCATCACCATTTGTCTTCTTTTCTTCATTTTTACTTTTATTTAAATTTATTTCATTTTTATTTAATGATTCCTCCAAATCTGGTTCTTCTCTTGGTAAATCTTGATGATTAAAATTTTCTGCTTCATCCCCCTCTAGATAATTTAGGTTTTCACACTCCTTTTCTTCTTTATTATTATTTGAGGATGATTCTGTACACTCATTAACATTTAATTTTGATTCATTTATTATGACTTCCGGTAGTAATTCTTCTTTTATTTCATTAATTTTAACATTATCATTCTGTTCTTTATTTAAAAATGGAAATCTGTTGTTCTTATAAATTAGACAATCTTTTTCTATAATCATATTATGACATTCCAAAAAATCGCTTCCAAGCACCATGTCGACCATCATGTCCGGAACAATTAATAGTTTTGCAGATACTTCTACTTCATTGATACTTAAATCACAATCCAACCTTTCCTCAATACGACCAAACTTCATTTTATTTTCATCTATTAGATTAAACCCCCCAAATATTACAATATTATTCTCCAATAATTCATAATTATTAACGACGACGTCTTCACTTATAAGTGATAAATCAACCCCCATATCTATAATTGTTATAAATTCAATATTATTCAATCTAAGTCGTATTGATGGTAAATTAATTAAATCATTCTTTTCTGTATTATTCCATTTTTTTTCTGCTTCCACATTTAATTCTTTATTTAATTCTTTATTCATCTCCACATGATCTGTCTCCACTTCTTGTACTAATTTCTCCTTCGTATCCTCCACTTTTCCATAATTGTTGTCTAATTTTTCTTCTAATTTATTAACATTTTCTTTCACCGTATTTTCCATCCTATTCTTTTCATCAATAATTTTATTTATATTATCTAACCATTTATCATAGAATTCATCAAAATATTTATTCCATTTATCCAAATCTTTCTTTATTTCTTCAGAACAATCGTCAAATTTTCTTATTATTTCCTTAATTTGTTTTGGTTTATATTATTCCAATTATTAATATTTGCATTAAAATCTTTCATCCACTTATCCAAATCTTTGTCTAGTTCTTCAGAACAATATTCAAATTTATCAATCAATTTACTTACTTTTCTAATACCTTCTCCATAATCTTTATTCCACTTTTTCAACCCTTTTTTTATTTCTTCATAATGATGGTCATTTTTTTTATCCATTTCCGCTATCTCTTTTTCCTCATTCTCACTAATATCCTTGAGTTTTTTTATAATATTTTTGTTTTTTATAAATATATCATCAATGTTTTTTGACTGCAATTTCAACACTTCCCTTAGTAAGTTCTTTATCTCTTCTAAAGTTGGCTTTTTATTAATTAACATTTTCAACATTTCTTCTAAAATTGTTCTTTCTTCTTTATTACTCTTGTTTGGATCCATTTTAGCTTTCTTACTCCTACTCCTCTTTTTCTTTTTAACTACTTGGAACTCTTCTCCTTTTTTACTTAAATCGCTGTTATCCCAGTATGCTTTCATTTACCCCACATAAATTATTTCATAACCCCAAATATTATTCAAATAATCCTCAACTTTATTTATAAAAAATATTACCCTTTAATTGTGCATCAATAACCCAATCGAGCCCCACGTTGCCTGGCGACATAAATTATGCTGTGGAATTAGATATAATAAAATCTAATTCCTTTTACAAGATTTAAAAAAATTATTTTTTTAGAATTTTGGAATACATAAA
>OY284491.1:40672835-40763739 GCA_958336395.1 Ctenicera cuprea | reverse complement strand
ATACATATATATATATAACACAAAAATTAAGTTTGGGGGAAATATATCTCAAAAAATACCTGTTACAAAAGGAGTTAGACAAGGAGATTCACTCAGCCCACTATTGTTTAATCTCATAATGAATCAAATAATAAACAATATGAAAGGAAAAGAAGGATATAAAATGGGATAACTTTTACCCTTCGGAAAGAAACCTGCCCCCCGGTAACATTAAATAATACCCAGCTTCCGCAAAATGACAATGTAAAATACTTAGGAATCCACTTAGATCGACGTCTCACATGGAAGACCCACATCATGAAAAAGCGGACGCAACTTGGATTAAAACTAAGAAACATGTACTGGGTGCTCGGGAGAAAGTCTCAGTTATCCCTAGAAAACAAAGTCCTACTCTATAAGGCTATTTTAAAACCAATCTGGACCTATGGCATCCAGCTTTGGGGATCTGCCAGTAATTCAAACCTGGAAATATTACAAAGGTTCCAGAATAAAACAATCAGGATCATCACAAATGCTCCTTGGTATGTTCCTAACTGGTTACTACAACAGGATGTCCCGATACCTACAATCAAGCAGGAAATCCAAAGTGCTAGTGAAAAATATCAAGTGAAACTTAGTGCGCATCCTAATGATTTAGCTGTGGCGTTACTAGACAAACAATATATCCCTCGACTCCAAAGATGTGACCCGTTAGACTTGCCTGAACAATTTGTTTAGATTGAGCTTAGTTATAGTTTAAGTTTGAAACTTAATTAGATTCAGTTCTCAACTAACCCTTACTTGTTGCAGTATCGCGAAGTACTATCACTGGATATTACTTCCTCATGTTATGTATCATATGCCAAACAATTTACTGAATGTTATCCTATAACAGATTGTAAATAGTCAATTAATAAACATGTGAAAAAAATAAAATGAGAAACAAAAAATTTAATATAATATGTTACGCGGATGATGCAGCACTCGTTGCTGATAGTGAAGATATACTTCAACGACTACTACTTTAGTTATCACAAAGCGCTGCGAAGTTTGGTCTAAAAATATCGACGAATAAAACCAAATCCTTAACAATTAGTAAAGAACTAGTACGATGTAGATTAGAAATACAAAGAACTATAATTGAATAAGTAACGGAATTCAGGTACTCAGGTGCCTAAACGACACCATATGGTGCAAGAAATTTTTGAAAATAGAGCCTAAAGTACGTATCTATGAGAGCGTAATACGATCTGTGATGAACTACGCAGCGGAAACAGGCGCAGACACGACAAAAACGAAACATTTAATGGAAGTAACAGAGATGCAAACATTACGAAAGATTGTGGGAAGAAGTAGGCTTGATAGAGTAAGGAATGCAGACATAAGAAGACAATGTGAGATTCAAGAAATAGGAGAATGGGTGAAGTGAAGGAGAGAAGAGTGGAACAACCACGTCTCAAGAATTTCAGAAACACGACTAGTAAGACTGACACGAGACACCTACCGCCGGGGAAGAAGAAGCCTTGGTCGTTCTCCCAAGAGGTGGAGGGATACTCTGGAATAAAACAGGCTGAAAGCCTATTAATGAAGAAGAAGAAGAGTCTAGTAGGCCGGTACGTACGCACTCGTCACCACGTTTTTGCCTAAAACAAGTGAACTTTTGATAAAACAATTGCTTGTAAGTAAACATTTCCGCTTGCGCGCATTTACGTGGCAGCCAAGTAGCAATGTTCTTGTGCATCGGAGACATAATTCACTTTAAAAGTCCTGTCCTGAGCTGTATAAATCCGATTTTCTAATGTTTTCAGCGTAAGCCTACACTATCGCATATTGCGATAAGCATACCACTGAAATCAGCTAAAATTTAGAATAAAAAAAAATAGGAATATTACCGATTGCAATTATTTATAGTAAGTGCATATAAGTAGGTATACATGAGAATGATTGTTTTATAGGTAAAGTAAATTTCGTGCTCTGATAATTTTTTTTTAAATTCAAATGAGTGTGTCAGCTAACTAGGGGTTATATAAATTCTATTACTTTCTTCCAATAAGGCCAGGGTGTGCAATGCATACGGGCGGCCGATTCAAAGGGCGACAAAACTTTATTTAATTGTTTCTTTTTGTATAATTATTTTCAAAAAATTATTATACGCATTTAAGATTAAGTGGAAGAGCAGCTTCCACCTAGTTTGGGCAAGCTAAATATCGCCTCAAAGTTGTATTTTTAGTTTATTATATACTTTTGTATCTATGCCTATCTTCAATAAAGACATTATTATTATTATTTATATTCATAAATTAAATCTTGTAAAACAAATTTAAATTTGAATGTTAAAAATAACATTTTGTAGTTAAACGGTTTATTTAGGTACCTATACAGAATGTATAAACTTGCATTTGAACTATTGGGATCTCGCATATTTTTTGAAGAGATATAAAGACAGGTAAATTACAGAAAAGTTGTGAAATTTCAAGCTCACTTATAATTTAAAAATAAATTGAAGCTGTCCTGCTTAGTTTAAAAAAAAACTGAAATACACTGAAATTGTTTAAGTTTTGAACATTTTATTGCATAAAATAATAATTTCACAGGAGTGCTATAAACAAAAACGTCGTTAAATTTATTTAAAAAAATTGTAGTGGGCCATGAACTGAACCTTATTATGGAAATAAACCAAAACACTACTTTTTTTACATTTTATTATACAGTGCTTTCATTTCAAAACTAGCCAGCCTCAATAACTATCGATTTTAAGTAAATTTGATTTAAACAGCAAACAAGTCGATCTATATATGGAGGGGGAAGTTTAAAACCAATATTGATTGGAATTTTAGGTTTCACCCAGTCACCCCAGCTACCCCTCCGTTGAAATTTCAAATGGCACCCCCTACCTTGTGATACATCATTTTAAAGGTGGAAAAAATCCGCATCTACCTACCCACGTGAACAAATTTGGGTTCAGTCGATCCGTTTATCACAAGGTGCTATTTGAAATTTCAAAGTTGCTGGGGGTGAGGAAATGAGACCCGAAATTCAATCAATCTTGGTTGTAAAGTTCCTCCTCCATATCTTAAATTGACGTGTTTTTGTTTAAATCAAATTTACTTAAAATCAATAGTTATTAAAGCTGGCTAGTTTTAAAATGAAAGCACTGTATGTATGTATTATACAGGGTGTTTTGAAAAACATGGACTTCCGTTCAGAGGCACATTCCTTACCTAAAAATAAGACAACTTCCTATAAACATGTGTCTGTAATAGCTTAGTTTTCGAGGTACAGGGTGTTAAAACTTTTGTTTTTTTGGCTATATTAAAAAATTTTAACGGTTTGGAATATTCTACTAAAATTTCTAGTGTCTTATAACCTTTTTGGGTACAATTAAATTCCAAAAAATGCCACTAGGGGTGTATGGAGTCAATTGTTTAAAAAAACACATGCACGCCACTGTTTTTTTAATTATTGATTTGCTTTTAAAATCCTTATTGCAATCTGAACAAATAAAGCAATTCAATAATTAAAAACAGTACAGTGGAGCGGCGCGCAATTTTTTTTTTAGAAAAAAATGACCCTATTACCCACACGTACGCCCCTGGTGGCACTTTTTGGAATTTAATTATAGCTAAAAAAATAATAAGGCAAGAGAAATTTCAGTAGAATATTCCAAGCCGTTGAAATTTTTGAGAGCCAAAAAAAATAAAAAAGTATTTCGAAAACTAAGCTGTTACAAACACATGTTTACAGGTAGTTTTTGTCTAATTTTTAGGTAAGGAATCTATCTCTGAACGGAGGCCCATGTGTTTCAAACAACCCTGCATCAAAAAATAATTTTTAAATAAAAACTAATAAAACAACTTCAAATTTCTAATTTGTTAATTCATTAGTGACCACGCCCTCAGAAAAATCGCCCTCGGCGTTGATTTGGAGGCGGCTGGATCATAATTTGCACACAGGCAGCTGAAAACCACAAAACGTCCCTGTATACAAATGGCACTAATACATTTATAAAATGCTAATATAAAATGATAGCAAGAGTTGCTATACGTACAACATTCCTGCCAACTGGTAACAAATTCTTCAGCTGCCCTGCCTTGTTCAACGCCCAGTAAATAAAGGCTTTGTTGAAACATTTTGTAGAGATATATTAAACGATTTTTAAACCTAAAAAAAAATTTTGCCTTCTCTAATCCTTGTCTTTCTGTTTCAAATACGAACAAACATAAGGGCACAGCATTCCACAAAAGATAAACTTTAACTACTTTGGTTGAATCGAAAACTACATAATATGTAAAATATTCAACCATTTGATATTTTTTAGGCAAGATAGGGTTTTATTAATAATCATGTATCGGTTTGCAAATTGTTAACTTTATTTTACACTTTGAAATATTTATACATAAGAAAACATTAAATTGCATTCAACTTTATACAATAAATATTAAATGTGAAAATCTGTTTGGTCCTAACATTTCATAAAATATCAAACTCTGAATAGTTTTAACACACACATCATTATAGTGCTACCTAAAATAAATAAGTGTTCATCCTTGTATAAATCAAGCAAAAGAATACACATACAGAATAAAAAGCTGTCCACACTGTTATATTAACAAACTAGTAGTTAAGTATTTACCACAAAAATAAAATATTTTAACATACATCAAACCTTGTAGAAGTAATACTGATATTATTATTGTTTTTTATTTAAGGAATAATTCAAGTCACAACCACTAAAAATTAGAAAAACAAGAATATACCTACCTACCTACACAATAAAACTTCCATGCACATTAGAAAAGTAAAAAATAATGGCATTAATAACAGGTATACACAAGTAAACAACTGTGAATATTGCATTGATCATGAATTCAGCATATATTAAATTCACGCACAAAATCACTTTTACATAATCTAAAAATATGATTTAAAAACAAAATGAATGCAAGTAGCTCAATGTAAGCAATTCTGCTCTGCCTTTGTTTAATGGCCTACAAATATTTTATTGTTGACAAGTTTTTTCATCTTATATGATCCAATGCTCTTATTTTGAACTAGATACTATTATGAACCATGAACAAAGCATAAAAGCATTTGGTTTATAAAATGTAACAAAGTTCACAAAATTAAAATAAAAGTTCATCTCATAATTGTCCACTGGATGAGCTAGCAGTACTTTCATCTTCAGAATTACTTTCAGAGACCATTGCCTCTCCTGCTAAATGTTTAGGAAGTGGCAGTGACTGTACATCATTTTTTCTACCAATTTCACTAGGAAGAGTAGGCAATTTTATATCGTCATTATAATTATCATCTAAATCAATGTCATGTTCGAGCTTCAAACTAGAGTTGGCAGAACAAAATGTATCCTCACATAATTTATTACATACATATGTACGATTATGTGGAGTGCTAGTTGCTGTATGCCACATAAACACTTCATCAGAATGATTACTACCAGTGTCATTATCACCATTACGCACAGAAACAGACCGCGAACGAGAATGATCAATTCCACTAAAAGTAGGCACAATAGCACTAGTAGATGCACTAAGACATAGAGGGTTATTTTTCATACGAGGACGTTTGTTAGCAGGAGATTTTGTGGGAGTGGTTTTTGGAGGAGTGGAATTACGAAAACTACGTCGAACAATCCTATTGGCAATCATTTCTGGACTCTCCTCCATTTCCAATACATAACTAACAGAATCCGATTTTTCTACTACACCCTTCACTTTAGGAGAACTAGGGGGTGAACAATCTTCAGAATCTAAATCGTAGGAATTCTTGGATTTCCTTGACCTACTAGAGCCATCCGCACTGCTGTAACTTTTGTTAGACAAAGAACGTTCTCTAAAACTCATGGTTCGTTCTAAATGTTTCGAAGGATTATTACGTTCGTTAAAGCTGGAAGTCAGCAAGGAACGGTTAAAGGCTGTCTCTTCTGCTTGCTCAAGGACGCGGGTTACCACTTCCTTGTTTTGTTTTAATTTCCACTGCAATTCCTCATTGTGTTGAATTAATCGTTTGCTGTGGTTAAATTCTTCCTTTAGTGATTCCTGAAGCTTTTTGTTGTCAGTAAGCAATTTACTGCAAGAAAAATTATATTAATATTTATTAATTAATTATTAGTACACAAGGTATGCTTACTTTTCACAGCAAGATTTTTGTTCCAATTGTGATTGTAAGTCTTCACATCGAGCAGTCAGTACAGAAACCTTCTCAATGGCACTTGGTAGCAGTTCTGCCTTTTGATTGACTTCAGCTAACATTTTTCGTAGTTCAGATACTTCTGTCTGCTTGAGTTCTAACACAGCCCTTAGTGACTCTACTTCAGCTAACACAATCTGGAAGAATGTTAAAATTATTACTGTTTTTATTAGTGTCATTTGATGTAAAATGATTTGATGTTTGCAAGAATTACAAAGTTAAGCTCACCTGTAATTTATTTTCTTTGCCTTCAGCAGCAAAATTCATAATTTTTAGGTTTTCCTTCTTGAGGTGAATAATTTCTTCTTTAACTACATTCAGTTCTTCCTTATATCTAAGTTCCTTAACTCTATAATCTTTCTCTAGTTTTTCACTTTCCCTTTTAACCACTTCTAGTTTTTCAATTATAATATTCTTTTCATCAATCTCTTCTCTAACAGAATCATTTTCTTCACGAAGAATTTCAAGGGTTTGCTCATGTGTCTTTTGCAGTTTGTTACATTCTGTTCGTAACTTCAGAAGCTGATCATTGTGGGACAAAATTAGTTCTTGTTTCATATTTTCATGTTCAGCAATCAAGCGTTCCTCTGACTGAGAATGTAGGTGGTTTACTGCAAAATGTATTTTTTAGATAATAACACTACACAAAAAAGAAAATAGACACGGTCAAACTTTGAAAGTTTAACAGAACAATAATTAAGAAGCAATAAAAAAAATAAAAATTACATTGAGCAAGATTAGCTTTGTGCTGTTCTATGACTTCGGCAATATTCTTTCGATGTCGTGCTCCTTCTTCTTCTATTAGCTTGGCATGATCTAGACGAACTTGAGTAAGAGTTTCTTTCAGCTGTTTACACGAAACGCGAGCTTCTTCCGCTGCAAGGCGATTTTTATCCACTTGCTTCTTTAGCGAAGGTGTTTGGAATGCTTCCAACTGCAATAAAATATAATAACACACTTTACAATTTTACTACAAAATAGTAATAATACAATTTCATCAGTTTCATATAAATGGACATTTTCCTTGCCTAATTTAATTAATAATGTTCTGCAGTGTTGTAATGTTCAACATATTATTAAAATAGCAGTAATTATAAAATAACTTTTTTAGATGGCAAATAATTTTCTTTTGAGTCTAGGACACAACAGCGATTGGACACAACGGCCACCTGGAGACCTGGTCACTTGGTATTTCGCGTGCCCATAACGCCACACAACGGCCACATTGGTCTAGTGGAAACAATGGCCACACTAATTTAGTGGATACAAGGGTCACCTATAACCGTCTAGCGGAATAACAAGTGGCCATTGCGTCCGAATCCGTTGTCATTCATTCTAACTAATATGTGGGTTTGTATTTTTCACATATGAAGAAATGGATAATAACAAAATTCCTCTAAAATAGACCATTGCATACATATTTTATAGGTCCATAGCAAAAGGCTCAAATATTTTGCGCATTACATGCGAAGAAATGCGCCTCATCTGCGCCTTTCTAAACCTATTACAATGGCAGATCAGCAGGCTACAGTTTTAAGTAGTTGTTGAGTAATTTATCAACTTTCATGTCCCCACTATCCCTCGTTCAGTTCATACATGCTATTGGGTCTGATTGAAACAACTATAATCAAATTATTAATAAGTTTAAGCTTTATTTCGTTGAACTTCATTAATAATATAAATAACATAACAGTTAATTACTCCAACAGATATTTATTTTAATCTTATACGTATTTCGACATGTTTTCATGTCATTATCAAAGATAAGATTAAAATTATGGTGTTGCTATAGGAACAATAGAACTTTATCACTTAATCTTGGTTATTTATATTTGCAGATGACTTGATTTCTTATTCTTAAACTTCCAATAACGGCGAATTTATGAGATCAATTTGCTCTGTTATTAAAGGTACAGTTTTTAAATGTTTGTGAATTTCAAATGCCCCCAGTATATCTAATTTATGTTTATGATCACAAAAGTGTAAATATTTTATAGTGTTATTAGCTGTCATTAAATGATTGTGTTCTAATAACTGTTCAGCAGAATTAGATTTATGTGGGTATTTATATTTGTAACAAATTTACGAACATTTAAAAAGTGTACCTTCAACACGAACAAATTAATCTCTAAGATTTCTTATTTAAAATCAATTCCTCTGAGTTTAAAGAAATTTGGAATGCGAAATTGTGCCACAAACTATAATGAAAGTAAGTGGTTTATTATAAATAAAAGCAATAAGATTTTTAGGTACCCTAATATAGAAGGGTCCCAGTCCTCCCCCTCTCCCGTTTTATAATAGATCGATCTCATTTGTTGTTCCAAAATTATCTTCGTTTGTTAAATGTTCAAATTGAATTTTCTTAGTTTTAGTTTAAGAAAGTCTAATGAAGATTCTTTCTTAGTTCCCATATGATCTTCATTTTCATTTTTTCCATACTCTCGCTATTATGTCCCTACTGAGATCCTGAAAAAATTTCTATTTTGTTGTTTTATTGGAAATAATTTAAAAGTTTCATATCAACTTTATTTTATATTGAAATATCGTCTAAAGTTATATTTATAAATATATTTATAAAGAAATATTTTAAACTTACGTTAAAAACAAGATGTTGTACGAGAATAGCAAGGGCTTCGGCAGTTCTTGGGAGAGGGGTAACGGGGGCCCTGTTCTGCGGTGGGGGCCGTGCGCCGGGCGACGCGCGACCCCCCTTTACCGTAGCCCTTCCACAATCTGTAACAGAATTAAAAAATTAACACTTGATATACAATAAAATTAGCTTGTATCTTTTATTCACATATTTGCTACTATTTTCTATATTTATTCTATATTTATTCTATATTTATGTTTTGTATGTTGTTTTTAAGGTTAATGGTCAATTTTATATAACTGTATAATGTCAAAAATACGGGTCATTTTTAGTGACTGTATCCTCAATAGAAGAAACTTAATATTATACAAGGTGTGCTGTATTATCTTTCACAAAAATTAGAGACCGATTAGTGGGACGAATACAATAAAAAAAATCATATAAACATGAGTTCGGAAACGCAACCTTTTAGGAATACAGACCTCTGAAGGTCGTGAAGCTAAATCACGCTGCAATTAATATCTGCGCCATAAATTGAGATGTTAGATTCCAACTTTGTATTAAAACTTTTGACTTGAAATTCTTATTTTTCTTACTAAAATAAACAAATTGATGTACCGACTCTTGTCGAAAACCGTTTACTCCAACGGTTTTCAAAATAAAACAATCATGTGAAAAATTGTATTGCCAATGGGTATTCCTCATGATGTGAAAATAGTTTGTAAAATGAATTCTGCGTGACAAACTATTTCTAAACTTTCTTGAACGTAAGTCCAAACATACGCCGTTATGGAGTTACCACTTTCTTTAATTTAATTTAAGGTGGGAAGTGAGAACTCGTGTTTTCATACACTTTTTATTTTCTCATACCTAGATTTTAACGGAAATGCACGTTATGGGGCTCAAGAAATCTTAGTTTTCTTAGAATTCTAACAGACGGTGAAATGTACAACGTTATATATTATTATTACTTTTGCAAATACGGTAAGTATTAATATCTAGTATGAGAAAGTCCACTCGAAGTTAACACTTCAGCTTTTTTTTAAATTTAACTACGCGTACATTTGCTTCAAAGTAAATTAGACTTTTATACGTTGAAAGACTCAGGCTTTCAAATTTATAAGAAAATGATGGATTTTGGAAAAAAAAGTATTGTTCTAAAATTATCCATCTCAGTATAGTTAAACGATACTTTTTTCAAATGAACGACAAATAAGTGGTCCATTGTTGAGGTAGAGAGTAGATTGTGTACCAAATTTTGTCATTTAATTTCAAGCTGCTTTAAGAGTTGTACCTAAAAATAGTATTTTTTAGGCACCTTAAAGGGTTGAAATTCCTAAGAATATAGGCAAATTAGGCTCAATCTTTTAAACTATATAACAAAGATAACAAGATCAAGCTGATAGAAATCACGGTACCACAAGATCACAATGTCCAAAGTGCCTATGCACAAAAACTAAATAAATACTCAGAGCTGGCCAAAGAAATAAAAACACTATGACCTGCTGAAAGTGTTATAATACGACCGATTGTTATCTCTGTCACTGGTATGATTCATGTAAAGCTTAGAGATCATCTAACCACTCTTGAAATAAATAACACAGTCGCCAAATTACAAAAATCTGTTAGCGGATAATTCGATCCCTCCTTTCCCAACCAGAATTAGAAAAATGGTTAAAACAGGTCGCTGGTACTTTCCCGTACTGTTTACGTTTCAAATATTCTCGCGTCAAGAAGTGATGGAAATTTACATCTAATCTAGCCAGTACAAGCCCGCTGCAGACCATGGATAAGAGAGCGTTATGCAGACTCAAGACGTTGGTTACTTATAGGCTGCGCGCGCTCCTACAAGCTAATTGATATGCGTAGTTAAAATTACGTAACTGCCGGAAAACACGTTGTTGATATTAAAAACTATCGTGTTTTTCCTTAATTTTCAAAATAGTTGAAAATTCTCGCTGATCCTAATTAAGTACTTCAAATAGTCTATCGAACTGATAAAAGTTTATAACGATCAGCGTTTGCGTTTAGGAATAAAAAATTAATCAATTTCAAAATTTTCAAAAATTCTTAGAGGGC
Source organism: Ctenicera cuprea (assembly GCA_958336395.1). Lineage (NCBI taxonomy): Eukaryota > Metazoa > Arthropoda > Insecta > Coleoptera > Elateridae > Ctenicera > Ctenicera cuprea. Next base: position 40,752,884 of record OY284491.1, on the reverse strand, counting down.
GTCAGAGTGAAATTTGGGAAATTAGTAAATAACAAATTTTGTAAGTCATTGCAAGCTCTATCGGCTAAGAAAGTTTTAAAAAAATGATGTAGGCAGTTTTTGAGGAAATTTTTTTTGAAAATGTCCAAAATTTTGAACCGCTACTATAATAATTACGATTTTCATATTTCCAAAAATATGTTTACATCACTTGATTATACTTATTAAGGGCTATCAAATAATATGATAATTTGTATTGATTGAATATTTTGTTTTTGAGTAATTGGGCATTAAAGTTAAAATTTTGAAAAATTTGTAACGGCCTTCATTTTAAAGATACAGCATTTGGAAACAAAGCATTTGATTTGTCTTTAGATGCACTACAACGCTATGTATTCAAAAATTTTTTAAAGTGTTGAGAAAAAAAGGGTCCCAAAAAACAGGTCTACTTTCCGTTTTCGGTTCCGATTAACGACCTTACAAAGAGCTACCTGCAACTAAAAAACTTCCACACACCAAATCTTATAAAAATCGGTCAAAGGGCTCTGGAGATACAGGGGAACGAACGCACCCACCCGCCCACCCATTGATGTGCAGTTACCCCCACATAAAACACCCTGTATATTCTATTAATTTAAAACGAACGATTTTAAAAATTTAAACAATATACGCATGTAGGAGTACAATTGAGGCAGACTTTGTGTACCTACATATGTTATATTTATTGTTACACTGATGAATAAGGAGTATAGTCGGTATCATTCTGTTAGTAACAGTATATATGTCGTCGTGCTTACTATTCAAATATTGGATTATGGGCTAGGTATTATGTTAGTATGAAATAAGGTACATGTCTCGTTTCCTACTTAAAAAAGAAAACGAATTAAGATGGTTGGCATGACGCAATACAGCAGCAACGCCAACTTCAAGTTTCAGTAACTTATACTTGCTGTTAAACTGGTTACAAAATGTTTCTATTACACCAAGCACTACTTCCGTGGCCCGATTTAACGCATAATTACATCCGGAAATCTTTAAAAGCAAAAAAAAACGGAAACCCCAAGACGGAGAACGCAAAATCTAAAACAAATATATACATCTGTTTTATGTACTATTTCCACTCAAACGCAATGCTAATTTTAAACAGAAGCAACAAATTAGATTTGCAAAGGCGGCCGTATTTTTAGTTTTGACGTTTAATGGCTCAAGTGGTTTATACATTTTTGGGGTTGACGTCAAACACTTTACAGTTTATTTTAATTGTACGAAATCGAGATATTATCATTTATGAAATGTTGCAGTTAAATTTAAAGTTATATGCAGACAAACATTAAATCGCTAAATCAAAAGAATAATCATCCAGATTTATCAAGACGACTAAGGATTTTTTTAAATTCAATTTTTATATCGTTTATTTTTGGCTAAAACAAATTTACTCTATACATTCTCCAAATATGGCGCTGTTCCAGGAAAAATTAGTTTTTACGAGTAGTGTGGACTAAATGGTCACTATAGATATAGTACTCTAATCTCCCTCTGTTTATCCTAGGTACAACACAAACATAAATCAAGGAACTTATATTATATTATAACAATTGAAATATAACAAATTCATAGAGTACCTACGTAGATTTTGTTATTAAAATTTATTTATCACTATAGCAGAACTACAAACTAAATCCCTCTGTAAACCTCCACTTAGTTTGATAAGTACTTTCTTGAAAAAGACACAAAAAGTTCATTGCTATTTACAAACCGATCACTTTCTAATGCCATCATCTATAAATGGCAGTTGTGGGACTTGTTCTAGTAGTTGACAGTAAAAGTAAACATTTGTTTTGTTAATTGTTAACATCTGTGTTGTAAAGTACATTGGCTGGTTTCGTATTTAACGTTTAATAGCAAATGATTTTTTTCTCAAACAACATTTAGAGCAAATTACAAATTACTCTTGAAGTGCGGAAAGGATTAAAGGATATCCGTGAATAATTCCGAATTACAATTACAGGATTAAAAATCTATATATAAAGACGTTTAAAGAAACATTTTAGTACAGGTCTTGCAAGCAACTAAATAAACTTATACACATCCTCACAGGAAACTCGAGCTTTATTTTGTTTTCGGTACTATACGGAAATTAAAAATTCCTATTGTTTATTGTGGTAGATAACGCAAACATTTTACAACTTGACGTGCCCATTTCCAGAGAACGGCATACAAGAATAATGTACACATAATGAGAAAATAAATCAAAACTTTCTAGCGACGTTTGCGAAGAATTAGATGTTGAATGGTGCATTGTCTTTAAACAATTTCAATCAGCGGAAAATATTTATTAAGTAAATTCTTGGTGCTTGTTTCATCTGCTACTTAAAAATTTTGAAAAAATCTATTTGAAAAGTAAACATATTTTTTAATATATTGAATTTATATATAAATAAACATTCTAAACTGATACCGTGAATTATGCAAGTTTAACAAAATAAAAAAGTATTTTTAAATAGAAACTATGAATTTATTATACACGTCTATTGATTAAACCTCGAACAAAAGTATATGCTATGTTGGCCGTTAGTGCATCCTTTCATTATTGGGCAATGCGCTGTGAAGTGAGACCAAGTAAGTAAGACAGGAAATTACAGCATTAGCATTTTATATTGTGTTTCCATCCATTTCCATTTAACATCTAAAGCGTTTTTACTTAAGTAGATGCGTGAAATTACACCTCAAAATGTTCGCCTTTCAAAATAAGATGTTATCAATTGGGTACATTATTGCACATACCAACTAATTGGTAAAAGTGGAAAGTGTTGAAAGAAATAACATTTCTTTGGACTGCGATACAACTGCATATTTAAAAAAAACTGCAAAATTATTACCACTTAAACTAAGTTTTAAAGTATTCCACTTTTTAGAGTAGACCTACAATCATTTCGTCAATATCAAACTGAAAAACAATTTCTTTAGTTACTATTATCTTTTATGCGAAAATATTTTTTTTAAACATTTATTAGTTTAGGTGAGAGTGAAAAGTAAAAATATATAACAATTTAAATGAAAAGTGAAATATCAAATTTTTTGCGATATGTCAAGACAGCAACAAATGAAATCAGTTATGAATAAGACGTATATTTTGACTGAACTTGGCACTGATCTGTATAACAGTCCTATTTATAATTTTACATTTATTTTTATTGCGTAAGGTGAAATTTAAACAACAGCTGCTCAAAAAACACTAAAGAAAAGCTGATTATAAAAACAATAAAATGATTCAACGTGGTTTGGAGCAACAGTTCAGTAACAATAGCTTTTGTTTCGTTTTAAAAAAGATATGTTCTTAGCGTATAAGTCTTCACCCTGCTACGAGAAGGCATAATCTATGGTATTTGTACATAGATATTAGAAAATTAAAACAAATGCTATGCTAAAAGTGTTTTGATGTGCTTTATAGCCATAATCAAATCAATATAAGTATTAAATTTGGCTCTTTTGTATTTTAATAACAACCGGCTTAATATTACTACTGGGAACTATTTCTTTAAAAAACTCGCTTGGTTATGAAAGAAATTATTATTTTTGTATAATCTATAACAATTGCATGAGAACCGCCGACTTTAAAGATAGAGCAAATGTAAAACTATTGCTTATAGCAACAGTAGAACAATCAAATTTAATCCTTGAGAATTTATAGCTTACTAAAAAATTGCGTGAACATAGTAATACGTTACAGCCTTGCAATTTTGCAATTGATAAGGATTATAAATGCTGCGAGTCTTTCTGTCGACATGCCTCAAAATGTTTTAGCGATGGTAGATCGATTAACCTCCCCCTGCCAGTCTAAATATTACTGAATCTAAAAATAAGTTGAGAATCTTATCCTATTATCATTGATCGGTAATTTAGCTTATTTAATGACCTTCCGTTTATTTTAAAAAGCAATTATTTTCATACCTCAAAAATCCATCATCATATTTATAAAACTCCACTTTTGAAGAAAAATATATTAAAAAAACATGTCCAACGTTTCTTTAAAAGCTTATTTTCACGATTGAATTGATAAACTACCACGCTTCCCCCGGCCCACAGACAGACGTTAAAAAAAAGGTTTTTTGGATTCCCTGAGCCCCAAGTGATGTTTTTTTCGTTAAACCGACAAAATCGATAGAAGAATGTACTTAAAGCGTCAAACATTTTATACGGAATTCAAAATGGTAGTTTTGTTGCATTGCCTCTATGCGAACAAATATAATATACGCAATAATACAATACAGAATAGTCTCATAGATAAAATTTGTTAGTGAAAAGCGCAAACAGGATTCCATCTGTATTAAATTAATACGAATGCATGTATATCAAAAATGGATAATGGTCTACAAATCCATCTGGCTTCACTCCATAATTTAGTGCGTTTCACTGCCTTTTATCAAATCGTAAGGAACACACTTTAGAAGTTATTAAATTCTACACATCGTATATTTAGGGCACTTGTACCAAATTGTCCGAAGTAAATTACTTTTGCTGAACTATTTGCAGCCAGAAACGTACGATAAACGCAAACAATATGCTACAGCTTGTAATTCTAGTGGTCTTGAGCTTAGGGCTTGTGTAATGAAGAAAATTTGTAGCTATCTGGAACAAGCCGTTGACAGTCCTAAAACAATGCCTTTTTTCAGCAAGAACCGAATTGACTACCGAAGAAAAAAGAAAACTTCCAGTTGGTACTAGTAGTTTGAGATGGCGGCGAAGAATCCTCACTAGCTGAGCGGCCCATTCGTAAGCGGTCACTTCGGCTATTTCAACTTATAAGTAACGTCCTTCTCTTTCCTTTTAAAGATGTTTAAAATTGCCATAATTGGTAGTCCTGACTCCTGAGTACCCTGCTTAGTGGTTTCATAACGTTGGGAAGAGTATACCCGCGCCCAGAAGGGTACCTAACATCTAACCAACATGTCCTTAACTATGGAAAGAGTCATAAAAGGGGAATTACGAAAGTAATAATTTGGGGTTTTGCCTCATTCTCTTGTGGTGTGTTAAAGAGACCCGTTGGGTTGCACATTTGCCTTCGCACATCGTTGGGCCGTTGGGGTGGAGAGGCCTTAACTGCAGGTGAAAACAGGAAGTCGCAGGAAGGGGTTACCTGTATGTTCGGCCTTCAAGGACTCGTACCACAAGTGGTGAAGGTGAATGAGACGACCGCCAAAGGTACCATAACTTCTAGAGCGTGAATTGTTGATTTTGAAATTAAAAAATTTACAAAATTAATAAAACCATAACGTGATTTACACTTTCAGAAATATATTACTTTATTCCACTGGTAGAGATTAAATTTTTGTTTTGTTAGAGCATAATATTTTATTGGTCCCTTTTGGTCTCACCCGACACAAATTCTAGCTTGCAATTAAGTTAGCCAGATGAAGTTCATAACGTTTATGGTAGAAGCTGTTACATAGAAATTATTTTTTTAAGTTTACAAATAAATAGGACTGTATGGAAATATCAGTTTTATCATTTTGGTACAGTACATCTCACATTATCAGGAAAATGAGACTTAAAATTGTTAGAAAATGCATCAGCCGAAAAAGAATTGTAATTTGCACTAACCTTTATTATCTATAAACATCACATAAAATTGAAGTCAAGTTTTCTTCAAACCAGCACTACTAAAACTGGAAAACCTTACATTTCAAAACAATATCACAAAAAGAACTTGTTCTCATCCCGTAATTAAGTAATCATTTGATTCACAGTTATTTTTTCACATCCTATTGTGCATAGAATGGTGCAGTTGCTTCACACGTATTTAAATAATGACCACATGAACAACACTAAGTAACACTAATATAATCCTCGGCTAAAAATTAAATTAGTTATATTTAAATTACCAGAAATAGTTTTCATAAAAACATTTTAAGTTAATAGTAAATCCGAGCTTTGATTATGCACATTTTTAATTCAAATCGATATCACATTTTTATTGCATTTAGTTTTTTTTCAACAATTTAATTTTAATTTAGTTTTGTACAATACCACGGTTTGCAATGATAGATTTGCCCCGACTAGCAAACAACGACATTCTGCAACGAACTAAAGCGGAGCTTAACGGTTAACACTACGCGAATCGCAACTAAACTAGGCTCGCGATGCGTAACATTAAATTAGCGTAACTATAAAATTCTTTAGGACTTTAATTTGAAATGAATTTATAGAGGTCTGCATAATACTGCTATTACCGCCAGCAAAAGTTTGATTCACGTAATTTCAGAATAAGTTGCACTTCTTAAAAATAACTTTTCTAAATTGGTGGCTTTTCGAGGGGCAAAGTTGTGCGCAAATTAAAATTTCTAAAACCAAAAACCGTTTTTCGTAAACTCTAAAAATAAAAAAATAAAAAATCCTGTTCTTGGGTAGATCATTAAATAATTCTGTTCTATGTCAATACAAATCTGCAATTTTCCTAAACACTGCGCTGTAAAGACACTTTAAATCTACTTTCCAATTTTTAAGTGTTAATATTTTTATTAACAGAGAGAGTTCTCTACATTAAATTACGAAAATACTGTTATTAACTATTTTAATAATATAAAATATTATATCTAAATTTAAAAAAAACAACATTATTCAAAAGCTGGCTGCTATTATTTTTGAACTAACTATAGCTGTGCATCCTCTATTAATTTTATATTTAACATTATTAGTTGCTTACTGTTTACAGACTCATTTTTGAACTGTTATGTAAGAGTTGTAATAATAATTATTTCGTAGAAATAGAAAGTATACATTTTTAGGTAAAAGTTGTTTTTTATTGTAGCAGAACAATGAATATAAATAATGTTCGTCGCTAAACCTATACAAATTACTATTACAATTACAAGAAGCTGTAGGTACCTAATTTACTAGCATACAAAAGCTGTTGGCCGTTGGGAAACCGTCATGGCACTTTCCTCGCATTTATGTAAATTTTTGAAGATTTCAAATAGATATTTTAAACATTTTGACAATTTTATGGAAAAAAATTTCAAATATATTTTATACCGGATGTTTTTAAAAATTTAACAATTATTGATTCAAAACTTTTGAAAAATTTTGATTACTATGAAATTTTTAAAAATTATAAAATTGAAAATTTATTACGAATTTCAAAGATTTTCCAATTTTGAAGATTCTTGGAAATTATGTAAAAGCTTCAAAAATGTAAAATAGTTTTAAAAATTTTGAATTTGAAAATTTGACAACTTTTGAAAGTTTTTAAATAATATTTGAAAATTAGGAAAATTGTTAAAACAAAAGAAATGAAAAATTTTGAAGGATTTTAAAAATATCGAAAATCTTTAATTTTGGAAAATTTTGAAAATTTTAAAAAACTTGTAAATTATTGAAAATTTTGAAAATCCTAAAAATTTTGAAAATTTCGAACATTTTTGGCGATTATTCAATTGAACTGTTCTGGTAAACGACTAAAAGAAAACCTCTCATAGGTGCTTTCGCAATGAAAGATTGTTCCTATTGTCATTTAGCATGTTCCTACCGATTTTGAAGCCGAAATTCATATATTTTTTAAATATCGAAAATTCATTGGGGGTGATCGGGCTTGCGCTAGAATACGAATCGATAGTTCCTTTCAGAGCACATCTATTAATTTTAAATCTCAAAATCGATTTCATAATTTGGTGATAGACCATTTTTTTGGCGATTAATCAATTAATCTGTTCTGGTAAACAACCAAAAAAGAAACCTCCCAGTGGAAAGTTGTTGCTATTGTCATTTAACATGCTCATATCGATTTTAATGCCGAATTTCGTAAATTTTTTGAAAAACTAATAATCGATGGTGGGAGATCGCGTCTGCGCATATCAGCTACTCGACATTCGTTGAATACGAATTCAAGTTTTTTCTCGAGCGCGTGTATTTTGAAGTAGAGCACCTATTCCCGTTTTTTTTTGCAGACCAACCTCATTTTCTTTCGGTGTCATGCTATTGCAATAACCAATCTTTGAGCCAAATTTTGTTTTTCTGCGTTGTGTCTTGACTGTAAAGTGTATACAGACACACAGGTAGATCTCCACACACACGCACACACACAGACAACGCTGCAGCGTCCGCTTTATCGGTCTCCCAAAGGCCCTAAAACCTGCTATTAGTCAAAATATTTGGCCTTTCATTTAAGCATAACTCGTATATCGGCGAGTAAGCCCAAAGCGAAAAAACTTCGATGAATGAACGCACTTGCTCCAAATCGAAGATGACGATCACATACCTCTATAGCTATACTTCGTACAGCGAGGAAGGTAACAAGCTATATTCAGTAAAAACTATTATAGGCATACTATACAACGATAACCAGAAATCTGTGTAAAATATAAAAACTGAAAATAATATTAGGTTAATCACTTTAAAGAATAAATATTTAAAACAATCAAAGATAACTAAAAAGTGGTCGTGGCCTTGTTAATCATCCGTTATATAAAAGCATTAATTTCAGAATTCAAAAAAAACATATATATCTTTAAAGACATTAGACAATTGAAGTAAAAACTAAATAATAATCCACTGCTAACCATGTTATCTTACAAAATTTAGAAATTTCGAATGCTATAATGTTCTTAGTTGAAGTTGCGCAAATCACTGTATTAAATGTTACACCGATCTGCAAAGTAATTTTGAGTAAACAATAGGCCCTACAGGTCAAATTAAAAAAAATCGTAGCGTTCGCAATTTTGCAACTAGAGAATTCTGGAAAATAGCCAATTAATCTTTCTTCTTGTTTTCATACTTATAAAGTTCAATTAAAAAAAGTACTATAAAAACATGGATAACTCCAGCTTCTGAATAATTAAAGCTAGTTTTCTCGATACTTTTGTGATAAACCTCCAGATTTTGAGGCGTGAGTAAACGAATTAAGCAATAAAGATACCTATTAATTGTTTTAATGATGAGAATTTTCTGTATATTACAGTTTGTTTTGGTCCCCTAAGTACTTTACCAATTAAAACGGAGATTAAAATGGAAATTGACACAGAACTTACAATCTGAATATTATCCATAACAACATTAATTATTTGTGTTATCTAACTATTACAGTTTTTTGTTGGCTTCTTTAAGAAGTAACTATAAACAATTTCTCGGAATGTGTAAAAGGAACATTATTATTATTACTTTTCTTCTTTTAGCACTTTATTTGAATTGAAAAATTGTTCCACTAAAAACTGCGATGATAATAGATATGCAAACTTTAAATTACAGAAAGCAGAAGAAACTTCTAATTATTGCAAATTAGACAATTTCTAATATTGTGACCGACTTAGAGTAGTTAGTTAACGAACGTATCTTGATTGGAGTTAGTTAAACGCACAGTATACAATGTACGCAACACCATAGTAAAGAAGAAATACTGTTTTTATTTGCAGAGTAGAAAACTAATGATTTATTAAAAAAATCTGTTTTAAAATTTTAATTCGCCTTTGTCGGCCAAAGTAGACCAAAAAAGTATAACTGATTCGCTTCGAATAAAATTTAAAAACTAAACTTTAGAAAAAAAAAATGAAACGGCATCGGAAGTTGCTTTTCAATATTACTATTTTTAAAACTTATACCGCATTCCTGTCATTAGTGACTTTCACAATAGCGACAACATTGAAAAAATACTATTCCAGAACTATCTAGACAATTTTTTAAAGTTACCCCTACTGGCTTCATCCAAGTGATTTTCTTTAATATTCCTACAAATATTTTTAAATAAAAAAATAGTTTTTTAACTATTTCTTTTCATTGTGTAAATTTGTTTTCCTGCATGTAATATACATTTTCTCAACCTAATAGACAAGGTTAATAAACCTCATTTGATTGCCGTACAAAACAGGTGAAAATACATGCACACAGAGGTTATTTAAATGTACTATTAAATATGCAAGAACAGCCTCGTTCCTCTATAACATCACATCTGCAATTATTAAAATTAAATAGAAATCGCTACAATTGAATGGCAAGCTACGTAAAGTGGACTTAAATGTTTTAATTAGTCCTTTTCGCAAAACAAACACGCAGTATGGTACATACTTTCTACAACTCTTCTAAACAAAATGTTTTAGGAAAGTAGTAACTAGTCAAAGAGCTTATAAGAAGCATCAAAGGTAGCAAAAAAGCATTATTAATTAAAATTAATAAAAGTAATAAAACCCACATAAAAGTGTGCTAAATTAAAGCAATAAAGTTTTCGCTTGGCTTAACTTTTACTGGCAGTTATCTGCAGAAGATTGAAGATCAGCGTTGCTACTTGGTTGTTTAATCGTAACGATTTCGATTTTAAAGATGGGAAACGAGACTAAAGAAACTACTACATCTGTAACTAATTTTTGTATATATCAAACTATGAATTTACTGTCACAGCATGAAGTATTACATTTATTACGATCATTTTACCGTGAAAATAGGACACGACGCTTATTAGAACGTAGAAATAATCTAAGAGAAAATAATGATAATGTAACGTGATTTAAAAATATTTGTACTACCACTGTAATTGATAACCATCTCCGCTTAATAACCTCTCATCAATAGAACACAACATTAAATTTATTTTTTATTTGATGGTTATTATTTTAAACCGTGTCTAGATTGTTTTTAAACAAAACCCAACTATAACCAATATTATCATATACTAGTGTTACCCCAGCACACAATGCACTGACAGACAGCGTTGACAGAACCGGCGAAATGTCAAATCACGTGATGCATTAGTTCCAATAATGACACGCGACGTTATTGTAGATGGCGCCCCAAGTGACGCGCGTCTAGCCGACCTTCATATATATTATAAATTAAAATAATTAGTATTAAAAGATCAACGTAGAATAAAAATATAAAAATGTTTCATGTTCCATCTGTGGATAGGACCTTTCATTTAAAAAAAAATGGTCCAAATTGGTGAAGCGGTAGCCGCTGGAGGAACCGGAGAAAAAACCCTTTGTGCTTTTATATATGTATGGATTGTTTCAAGAACCAAATTGGTTGATTTTATAATAATACTCGTTTGACTTTCGCCGATTTTTAAATATTTTATGTAGGTATTTATATATCACCCAAACAAAAGTTTTTAATTATTTTCTTGCAGCTTCACTTCTTTTTTAAAATTGTTCCAAACCAATCAAATGGTTTCCGGCTTTCAAAAGGTGGATTTGTTTCATGTGAACAAGATGCTACAGCTTTCCTTCGTAGTTTATAGCAAACTGAACAACATCAGTAAAAGATTAAACTAGCAATTTCTAGCACCCATATGGGCAACTGGAAAATACAATTGCTATCAAAAGTGCTCAGTGGGCTACTTTTACTGTCAAATCGTTTTACGTGCTTTAACAATATCAACGCCGACCAACACACTCAATCTAGTTAACGTCTATACATATAATAAGCGAATGAAGCTGACAATAGTTTGCAAAATGATATAAATTTTCAATAAATATCATATAGAAAGTGAAACCCTTTCTATGAAAAACTTTTAATATTGGCCTGCTTCACAGTTGCATACAATATAAAAAACCACCTATTATAGCACAAAGCTTATAATGCTGTTCACACATAGGTAGTTGTCGCCAATAACTATGTGTATGATTGATATTTTAACATGTACTTTTAACAAACAGAACAGGACAGTTGAGGAACGCGCATGCACAGCATGTTTCGGCACAAGTGGTCATGGGGTTAACTTTTTTAATCTACTTTTTTTGCAAATGTATATTGTGGAATACTACTAATACTAGTGATTACGCGTTTCGAGATGTTTTTAATGGAATGGTCGTGCCTGCATCGAAGCAGAAGGGGTTACTTCCTGAAACCGGACGTACCCAGAATTTTCAAATATTGGCGCGCTTTCACAATTAATCAGCAAACCGCGTTTTAATCCCTTATGCTATACTAGGTGAGATTGGTAAAAATGCGCATATGAGATTACTAATAAAATTAACCGTATTTGATATAAATTCGGGTGTTATACATCCCAATTTTGTTCCTCATCAGATTATGATCGGGTATGATTTACCATAATTCTAACCACGTTCAAAAATAATTAGATAGTTAATACTAATAATTGTAAAATTTTTAAATAAATGCTGCCACAAATAGTAATGAAAAAAAAACTATTTTTTAACGAAAATTTGATACCATATTTGTTTCATTACAAAACAAAATTAAACTTCTTCTGTAACTACTACTTATTTCTCTTGGCTCGGAGAATTTCACATTTTTGGTTAACCTGCTTTCTAATTTTCTATTAATAAATTAATATTAATGTAAAATAAAATGAGCTTCTATAAAATATTTCAGTGTTCTATTTTGTGTTTTATGTAACTTAAACAGTAAAAGATAATTCCAATGCTTTTCATATGTTGCAGTAAAGTTAAGTAATTTCAAAAACAATGATGAATATGCATTTTTATACTTGACTGTTATATTATAACACATATTTATTTATGTATACAGTATATCCTATATTTCTCTGCATTGAAACGAACATTAAAAAATCCTGCTTACCTTTCTTCTTTTTAGGAAAACGGACGGACGTCCAAATGTAAGCCTTATTTTTTATCCGTTCCGATTCTTTAATAAAAATATCCAAGTCACTGGAAAATTTGTACTTTTTACTAGACACTCCCATATTTTTTAAATTTTCATTGACGTCTATAGCACTGGAGTTAAATAAAGATGTCAACCGGTGAAAAGGACCCATTTAAACTGTACTAAAGATTCTTCACAACTGACTCGTCTCACACGCAAGAACGTGAGTTGTGAAGGAAGGTAGTAAAAGCTTTCTGATGAACTTTCTACCGGCACATCCCACTCTAAATAAAAGTTGCGTTTAAAAGAAACAGTAGATAATGATCCTAAGATGATGAGCGCTCATAATGAATTGATACTTTGTCGTAATTTGACAATGATGTCAGTTACCTACGGCGGAAATAAGGCAGTGCAAATTTGCGAAAAGAATTTTTTTAAATATTAATACTGCTATAAATACAAACAAAATTAAAAGTGATGTTTTTTAATGATTTTTAAAGTTTCTATATATGTTTGTAGTATTAAACGACTTAAAAAAGCAATTAACAGCATAATCGCAAAATACGTTAGAAAACACATTAAAGTATAAATTTAATCGTTCTAAGCCGATAACAAATGAGAGTGTAACAGTCTTTCTCTTTGCTTAAAACGTAAACGGAAAACACAAATTAGGAAAAAGGGCAATGCACTTTGGTGAATTGATTTGCTCAATTGAATGGCACGCTAATAATGTACTATTAGAACACAGCGTGCATAAAAAATTGAAAACCATCTAAATGGTCATTTTCCACTTGACCACCCTACTAATTGTATACACTGTATTTAAAGTGTACAAAGTAGAAACACTAATAATTAATTATGAGTTTATAATTAGTCCGTACTGCACTAGATTTCACTTAGCTACCAACCAGTTTTAGTTCTTTTAAGAGAGTGTGAATGTATTAGCAAATGTAAATTAACGACTTGCTTTTTTTAATTGACTTTTAAAAACTTTTAAAAGCGGCAGTAGCAGCACACACCAAGTTTGTAAAAATACTTAAATCAATTCAAAATAAGAGTAGGTGCAATAACATACGCTACTTAAGAGAAATTCTTAAAGATAGAGATACATTTTTGAAATGGTAAACATTCGATTTAAGCCCAGATTAACTACTTCCTGTAGTATTTGCAAAGTGTAAAAGCAAATGTGGAGAAAATCAATATACAGCACGGTACTAATCATATACAATGACTGCCCTCTTTAAGTTGCATATTAAATATTTCTGAAGCCTGTTGACGAAATTATAATCTAAACTTAAAAGAGGACAACATCATCTTCTACAACAAATTCAATTAACTGACAAACAAATATCTTATCATACTCAGTCTAAACTTTGCATAGAATCACAGATAATCTTATCATATGCAAATTTATGCATGCATTGATTTATGAGGCAATAGAAACCAGCAAACGTATTTTGCGGAAGTTGAAATGGGAAAGCTGTAGGCAGAAAATTTTGTCATTGTTTTCAGAAAATGTGATTTATTATTTAAAAATTGCTAACAGTTGATAACATTTGAAGTAATAGTTGTGTAAGAAAACAAGGCTCCCATAGAACGTGAGACTTGCTCCGACTTTCTAACTCTACCTGTATGACCACCCGATTAGGCAGTTAATTGTATCTAATAAATTATTTTTGTGGGATAAATTTTAACTTTCATGTACAGTAATAATAAATTAACAAAAACTAGTTTAAAGTTTGAATTTCTAGCCACGGTCTAAAGATACTCGACTATCCAATGTATTACACAATATAAGATTAACATTGTATGAAAATCAACACTTAATTTTTTATGTAATCATGTAAATAAACCACTTGGACTATACAAGCTAATCACCCGAAGAAAATAGTAAGTACCTACTTTGCATCGAAAAATAACACAGCACTCAAATTTTCCTGTTGGTTATTAATAGTCGGTTAAGACCACACAATTATAAAATGTATGTCAATTACAAACTTTCGTATAAGAAGAGGTGCAAATGGCAGAAACGAAACACTATATTTAAAAAAACTGGTTTTGCCGTTTGTCTCTTAATGCAGTACGCTAACTCTCTAACAATTGCAAAAGAAAACACAAATGCATATTATGGACTAAAAATAACTGATACATTTATTCAAAGTTTAAAAGATTAAAGTAGCAAACTGATCTAAAGCTAGAAATTTCACTCATTACGATTAAACTTAGTATGCTACCAACACCAATATAATAAACGAGCGGTTGTTAGTAATTGGATCCAAATACGGCGCCTCACTTTCTTTCATTCATATTAATAATTTGTAACATTTTTTCTTTTATGCGAAGATTTAAGATGTGCTTCCGTAATCTGGCTTTTTAAATATGCAATATAGTTAGATAATGCTAAAGCAACTAAAACAATAACTATGTTACTTATACTCATAACTATAACGCAAAAATGGAATCCTTTTCTTAGTCATGAAAGGAATTACTATGGAACCGCAAGACCCACTGAAATTAGTAGGTACCTAATGATTTCAACGTATGCCGCAATGGTTATTTCATACGCGTCAATCAAACAGAAAGATAAATAATAAACCCCCATGACCTGTAGCATTGCTGTTTGTGGAAGTGCAGACCCCAATGCAGGTCCTTTCTCCTCTTACCTGGGTCAATAACATAAGCATGGACTTGGAAGGTGGGCGATGCAGGACGAAAGTGAAGCTAAATTAACGCAGTTTTCGTAACTTCAGGCAATGTCATAAAAAAAACTTGCGCAACATTTAGCTTTCGGTTGTTTGGAGTTATCTCGTTATGTTACATTTTTACAAGCTTTGCAAAGTGTAGGAATATTTTACTGTCAACCGCAAACGTTTGGGAGAAATTTTACTTTTACGTAAATGGGTACGTAAAATTTGAATTAATAAACTGTACTTGTTTGCCCCAAAGTGCAATAAATAAAAGTACAGTTAAGGTTTCAGTAGACATCCTTAAAAGCAAGTGCAACGGTTTAAAACACAATTTTTAAATATATAAGTTTGTAATGCTATCAAAATTTATTTAAATTGTATGACAAAATGTGAGAACTCAAAATAAACATATCACTACCGTGGACATTTAAAAATTCATTATATTTCTCACGTTTTCACTATTCAATCCAATTAGTTTTTTGTGTCCATTCACATTTTCACCATATCAAGCTTAGCGTTATTCATAACAAGATTTACTTATTGTATTACAATAAAGGGTTCCTCAAAGAATATTAATCGAAATTAAAAACTTTCATTCCCACACAAATTCAGTATAGAAAAGTACAGTTTAATACAGGCTATCCCACGGGAGGACTACATATTATAAAAAAAATTAAAAGAACATGAACGAAAGCATATAGTTTACTGGATACGAGTTAAAATCTGAATTAAGAAAATATTTTCAAACTGAAATAGTAAAAAAACAATCAACTGTGATTGGGATGATTACAATTGATTGAGGTTATTATTTATACAAACAGAGAAAAAAGAAGACATAATGAAATAATAGCAAATATAATATTATATAATAAAACTAGCTGACCCGGCAAACGTTGTTTTGCCATGTATATTATTTGTAGAAAACATTTTTTTGGTTCAATAAAAATAACTATCTACTATAAGTGTGCGGGGATGTACTTATAATCGAAAGCGTTATAAACAATAAAAGTATGCTTTATTTAGGGTAATAAATAAATCTTTATTAAAGTAACGAATATATTTTAAATTACAATTCTTGATAGCTATCTAAACATCAAAAATAATTATTCATATTTTTACTATCAATTATGGCAGTTGAAAAAAAAAATAATCTCTCAGCGCAATAGAGTGTACAATATTCTTGGTTAGTCCGTCTTTAGCCAACACAAACAAACTGGATGGTTTTCTCACTTAATTAACTGAGAGTTAAAACTGTCTTTGTCAGATTAATAAATTGTAAATAAATAATTATTGCACTGGAAATTAATGATAAATTTACGATGACAGTAAAATTAACATGAGAGTTGCACAGAAAAATTAAAATAATAGGTATAACAGTCACTGCTACGATTGATACACTAATAAAACCAAAATAAAATGGCTGAAAAATGTATAGTGAGTAAGACAGGAGACCGGCCTCGTCCTCATCCCTACTCCGTGATGTTTGCTGGATGAGTGGTGACACCTGGCGGGGATAACTGATCGATTGATAGTTGATCAGTTATCGACCGGCGAGGGCGGGAGATCAAATTGAATTTAAAAAAAAATCATAATTAAAGGAACTTGAAATTATAAACTCTGAATAAGAATTTATCGTACTACAATTATAATATTCGATTGCCATCTCGCAACCCTATTGCGGATCTGTGGATAGAATGAAAAAAATAAAAATCGGGATTGAAAAATAGGGGTTGATCGTATAAGAGTGAAAATTGAGAGTAATATGAAATTTTTTATTCTAAGTCATGACAAATTAAAAAAAAAATTCTTGCCAAAAAAATTAAAGTTTATAATTAACAAATAAAAATAGGGGTTGATCGTAGAAGGGTGAAAAATGAATTTTTTTTATTCTAAGTCATGACAAAATAAAAATAAAGATTTTGCCAAAAAAAATTAAAAAAATAAGGGTTGATCATAGAGGGGTGAAAATTTAGGGTTGTATGTATTTTTGTATGATGTATCATAAAAAAATAAAAACAAAAAATTTTGTCCAAAAAAATAAAAAAAAAATTTAAGGGTGACCACCCTTAACATTTAGGGGGATGAAAAATAGATGTTGTCCGATTCTCCACCCTAGCCGATATGCTCGCTAAGATTCACGAAAATCGGTCGAGCCGTTTCGGAGTAGTTCAATTACGCACCCCGTGACACGAGAATTTTATATATTAGAAGATAGTTTAATATTAAGGAACGTCAGACTAGTAAGTAAAATTTGTCAGCCAAGAACTGGGGGTTAGGTGTAGGAGCAGCCCTCTTAATATAACTAACTGCATCTAGAAATAAGCTTAATTCTATTCTAGTACGCAATTTAGTTTCAAGGTAATTTTCATTGAAAATAAAGAATGGCATCAAATTATTACACTATTTTATTTCTATTAGATCATAAAATTTACAAATAAAAGTGTTTTTGAAAAATATTTTTTGAAAATGTGTAATTTTTTTGTCGAAAAAAATGTTATCATAACATTTTAACCTGCTACGATTTTTGCGGTACCAAATTTTATGCCGATCTGCCATCTGATTTTTGAGTAAACATGCGTTAAGTATAAAATATTCAAAACATTGTAACATCCACTATTTTAAAGCTATTGATTTCAGAGAAATGTATTACATATGTCTGTATCTCTTTAACAAAGATCCATTGAAAAATTATACCATACAACATGTATAACGTCCTATTTTCCCAATCAATTTTCTGTAAGAATTGGATCAATCCTCCGGGAGGTATAAAGAAACACATTAATGCTTGGCAGTTCGATTATTATTTGTTAACCTAAATTGCAATAAACGTTTCATTGAAATTATACTTCTTTGCTCGCACCGTATACAGATTGTATCAAAAGAGATATGAAGGCGGTTAAATTAGAGAAAAGTTGTGAAATGTTACGCCCACTAATAACACAGGCCAACAAATTTTACTTTTTTTTCTGCTGACTATCATCTGACACTTGTTATTTACTAAATTGGATACGCTGTTTTAAAAACGCGCACTCATTTTTTTCTATCACGTCAAATTTTTGTTGTATAGCAAATTGAAATTTAAAAAAATAAAATCGATATTCCTAAAAAATTATTGCAATTTCTTCATTTTCTTTTAGGTAATTCCCCGGGCGCCGGGGATATGTATAAATGACCTAAGCAAAATTCGGTACTTCCCCGAGATGAATGATATCGAGGATGTTTTTAAACGACCTATGCGTAATTCGGTACTTTCCCGAGCAGAATATCCCGAGGTTATAAAAGGCTGGAGATGCAATTTTACGTTATCGACTAGCTATCAGTTCTAAAGATTCAAGTCGGCAACATGTCTAGTAGACGAAATTGTTTTAACAGTCCAGATTCTTTTTGCTATATATGTGGAAGCTTCAATGTACCCAGTCAAAGAACGAACATTAGTGATTTTGTGAAGAAAGTGTAGTTCGCTTACTTTGACGTACAACTTGGTGATCAAGACAGGTCTTGGGCTCCACACAAAGTATGCACGCCCTGTGTGGAAAATTTACGACAATGGACCAAAGGAAAGCGAGAGAAACTAGCATTTGGTGTTCCAGTGATATGGCGAGAGCCGAAAAATCACGTAAATGACTGTTCTTTTTGCCTTGTCCAGATTTCGAGTTACAAAGAAAAATAAGAATAAAATGACATACCCAAGTATTGAATCAGCAATCCGCCCGGTGCCTTATTCAGATGAAATACCAGTACCAGTTTTTAAAAGACTTCCTTCACCCGAGGACGAAGAGAATATAACAGATGTTGGACATAATTACGATATGGATTTTGAAGATGATGCTTCATGCTCTAACTCAGGGCCTCAGTGTTTTAATCAGGAAGAAGTGAATGACTAGAGCACGGTAGGAAAATAACATTTTATCGCAACAGGGAACATGATTTTTTACAATACTTCCGAGTTAAAAGTGGTTTAGTTTATTGTCATGATGTGTCAGGTTTGTTAAACGCAATGGGTGTGACATCTTATGATCGAAATGAGTGTCGCATGTTTTTGGATAGTTCAAAAAGAAGTCTAAAGTGTGTATTACTTCGCAACGGAAATTTATATGGGTCACTTCCCATTCGCCATTCACTTCTAAAGGAAAAATATGAAGACATTGAAAAAGTTCTAAAGTTATTGCAATATAGTGACCATAACTGGATCATATGTGTAGATCTTAAAACGGTTAGCTTATTACTTGGTCAACAAACAGGATACACTAAGTATCCCTGTTGCTTGTGTCTCTGGGATAGTCGGGCTAGAGACAAACATTGGACTCAGAAGAACTGGCCAGTAAGAACATCTTTAAATGTTGGAGAAAGAAATGTCATAAACCAGCCTTTAATAAATAGAGAAAAAATCATCTTTCCTCCTCTCCACATCAAACTTGGTATCATGAAGCAGTATGCAAAAGCTCTAGACCGACAAGGTGACTGCTTTAAGTACATTTGCGAAACGTTTCCAAATCTAAGTTACGAAAAAATAAAAGCTGGCGTTTTTGACGAGCCGCAAATTAGAAGTCTGATGAAATATCCGCATTTCACTAGCTCTATGAACATTATTGACAAAGATGCATAGAATTCTTTTATGGCGGTTCGTAAAAATTTTCTCGGGAGCCGAAAATTACAAAGATCTTGTTGAAACATTGCTTAAAAATTTTCAACACCTTGGCTCCAACATGAGCATAAAACTTCATTTTCTCAACAGTCATCTTGAGCAATTTTTTGAAAATCTAGGTGACGTAAGTGATGAACAAGATGAACGGTTTCATCAAGACTTAAAAACTATAGAAAAGCGGTACCAAAAAAGGTGGGACACTCACATGATGCCCGACTACTGTTGGAGTATTCCAAGTATGGAGCACTCCAGGAAATCTAACAAACGAAAATTTCTTCCTTAAAAACCACGGTAATTTACTACCTGTTATCTTTTAAAATTACATTGTAATATACATACTTAATTCATAAATTTGTTCGACTCGTGTATCATTTGTTTCCTAACCAGTTGTTAGCAATTTATCAAAAATGCGAAGTAGTTTTAGAGCAAAAATTTGACGGGATAGGCAAAAACCAATTTGAGTTTTGGATTTAGCGCACCAAAATTAGTAAACAAACAATCTCAGATATATGTATATATGTCTGCAAATTTTGTGTTGGCCTGTGACAATCTATAAAGAAATTGGAGCTTAGTTTCTGAAAGAAATGAAAAACAGAGATTTTGGATCTTTTGTGTTCGGCTGTAACTCGTTTGTCATATATATTGTATTGATTTCATGCAAATTTTCAAAATCGAGATTTTGACGGAAATACATGTTTTGGGCTTCCAGGATCCTAAAAAAGTGGTTTTCAAAAATGTCTGTCTGTGGGTGTGTGGGTGGGTAACGCTCATATCTCCGGAACGGCTGGACCGATTTCGATGTGCTTTGGAATGAGGAGGTATATCAAAAATTCATCGACAAAATAAGCTTTTAAAAAGAATCCGAAACCGGAAGCGGAAGTTAGACATGTTTTTTTGGTAGCATATTTTTCAGAAACTGAATTTTGGAAATTGGAATAGTAGAAGTTATAGAAGGCCTTAGAACAAATCAAACGTTTTTTTACCGAACTCTCTAGCTTCAACATGGCGGCCGCTACGAATTTTAAAAATTACGACTTTAACGCCCATTTACTCAAAAACCAGTTGTTTGATTGGGATCAACTACATCTTGTTTGGTAGCCCCTTAAGGGTACCATGAAATATCATTAATTTTGAAAATCGAAAAACGATCTCAATGGCACCACTCCAAAATTTTTGAAATATTCAAAAAAAAATCTCAAAAACTGCCCACACGTTTTTGTTTAAACTTTTTAAGCTGATAGAGCTGGGAATCTTCTACAATTTGTTTTTTTGCGCATTGCTATAATTTCACTGTGACGCCCACTATGAATTTTTGAAAATTGAAAATTGGTACCCTTTTATTTATTTAACGGGGGGCAATAAAATATTTCTGTTAATGTGAAATAGCTCACCATTGATAGCAAAATCCGAATATAATAATATTTTTTCGATAATTTAGTATTTAGGGGGGTTACTGTTCCCCCTCCCCCACAAAATTTTCGCTACAAAATTAAAAATCTGGTTTTTTGTTTTGTTTGCTCTAGGAGAATCTTTTTACAAAAAATCAAAAAATCGAATTTTTTATCCTTAGAAGAATTTCACATACCTACTTTCTACAGCAGTTGTATTCTTGTACTAGTCGTTTAATGTTCAGTGTAGGCTAACTTTTTTATTTTAATAGATAGACTTGCAAACTCAAGAGCAAAGTTGTAGGGCAAATTCTTCTCGATTGTTTTTAAGAAAAAAACTTGAGTTTCCAATTTTAATATGGCGGTCACGGTAAAAAATAACTTTTTATTAAATGGAAACGTGGCATTTTGGCTTTAAAATCAGAAAGGTTTTGAAATTCTAAATACAAATTAATAAGAGTAATTTCTTGCTAAAAATAATACTTCTCGAGTTATATATTTTCAAATATCAATTTCCGCGTTTCCGTTGATTCAGTCCGAATATTTTACCCAACCTTAAGCTTGCAGCGCAACGGTCGGTCTTTCTTCAACCGCTTCAAGATGTTACAACTTATAAGAACTATTTACTTTAACTAGTCGTGTCTAGACAGGTGTATATCACAAGTGTTGGAAAATATAAAACAATGTATTTAAATGTATAGGAAAGTCCAGGCGAAGTGTTTCGCTCATTTTTTATTCTGATTTCAACGATGTATCACACTTTGCATTTGTTCCTAGTTTTTAGTATTTTATTACAAAAATAAAAATTTCACAAGAGTGACATGAAAAGACCACGTAACAAAAATTCTAGTAGCCATGAACTGATGGAATTAAAATAAAACACTACTTTTATTTAATTTGGCGTTTAAATACATCAAACG
The DNA here is from genome assembly GCA_958336395.1 of Ctenicera cuprea. Classification (NCBI taxonomy): domain Eukaryota; kingdom Metazoa; phylum Arthropoda; class Insecta; order Coleoptera; family Elateridae; genus Ctenicera; species Ctenicera cuprea. Next base: position 40,730,719 of record OY284491.1, on the reverse strand, counting down.
TATGTGAAAATGTCTGGAAATTTTGTTTTGAGCATAGGCAGCAGGTTAAGTTATATTTTACAAAAACAAATGAATATCAAAGTTTCTAACATACACAATTTACTGAATATTCCGCTTACAGTTTTTCTGTTTGCAACCGACATAACAAAGTTGAATAACAGATTAAATAAATACAACAGATAATACTCAAACTTCAATTACGCAAACAGTTATTAAATAAATGTTCAAATTGCAACCCACATTGCAAGACACATTGGACACCTTCTTAAAACATGCTCAGAAGCACTTCTAAAACGAACTCTTGGAATTTCTGGAAATGTTTGTAATCTGTTTGTTAGAAACTATGTCATTTATTTGATTTTATAAAAAAACTTAATCTGCTGTTATGCTTAAAACAAAATTTCCTAACATTTTTACATTAGTTTGATGTATCTAAACGTCAGTAGTAAATAACGATGTGTTTTGTTTTCCATCAGTTCATGACCTACTGCAATTTGTAAAATGAAATTAAACGACGTGGTCTTTTCATGGTACTCTTATAATATGTTTATGTTTTTATTACAATGCTCAAACCTTGAACAAAATACAAAGTGTAACAAATCTTTGGAATCAGAATAAAAAAACTATTCAAATATGAAAAAATGTAAAATGCGGTCCATAAGAAAACAAAAAGTTGACAGTCGAAAATGAACAATGGTAGCAGTTATACCAAATCGAATGAAAAATTTAGATTCGACATAAAAAAGTGTCCTAATAATGCGTAACTAGAAATATGTAATAGAAATGACAAATGAGTTACAACCAAAAACAAAAATCCAAAATTTCAGTTTATTCAGTTTTTAAAAAACTAAGCAAGGCCGCTCCAATTCCTTTTTAGATTATTAGTGGACATACAATTATAATTTATTTTTTCTAATTTAACCGTAATCGTATGTCTTCAAATAAGCGAGATCTCAATAGTTAACACTCAATTTGATACAACCTGTATATTACGCTATAAAAAAAGTTATTAAGGGTAATTCTCAATCAAAATGCTTTGGAGACTACTTCATCTCATCCGTCAACTTGGACTTGGGCATAGTAATTGCAGTAATAGCTGCTACTGACAACTTCAATTTTGATTGTAGATTACAGCACAGAAATGTCTAGAGACTACAGTTAATATCATAATAGATTATAGAAAAACGAATAGATGGGAAAGAAGCAACAGGAAAACTAGGTTAGCGAACATAAAGACAGATACAGGTTGTGAAAACTACGTAGCATTGAGTGGATATAGAAGCGAATGACTATAGCGGTGACAAACCAGCCAAGAGGCTAAATACTGACGAAGACACAACATCAGTTACAATATGCCAGTCGAAATTTGCAGACGACGTCGGCTTAATCTTAAAATATCTTTGTATATCATTCTAAATAGGTACCATAAAAATATGCCAAGAACTTACCCTTTTTAGGGGTAGTAGATATCTGCTTCTTTTCTTTGGATGTAAAGAGAGGCCTTCGAGCTGTAAATTTGTTATCATTGGCGGTTACTGTTACTCCTACATTCTTTTTATCTGAAATAAAGAATCAGAAAATTAAATGAAAAAGTTCCGTGATAGCTAGTTAAATGAGATTATTGATTATAGGAAATTAACAAATTTACTATTTATTCAAACTAAGTATGATAGTATATGTGAAAAGGGAAGTTAGGTCGCATTCTTCTAATTAATGGAATGAGGTACTTTAGAAACTGTAGAATTAATTAATGAAACGATTAATTTAAGATATATACAAATTTACGCAATTGGTAGCAACTCCGTTTTTTATTTTAGAGAAGTATCAGCACTCTTATACACAATTTTCCTTTTAGAATTAAGCAAAGCATTTTTGAATTAATTTGTTGAAATTATTTTTGAAGAATTTTTTACAGGTTCTTTAAATTAAAATATTTCTATGAATGGAAGTGTTTTTTATTCCTGCATTGCTGCGTTCTAACAGTAAATAATTGAGTAACCTGTATTATTACACATTACTTATTAGCCATTACTTTCAGCGACCCCAATTCGCATGCTTTTTATATTCTAAAATTATAAATCGGGGTTAAGTATCAGAACTTCGCAAATTAATGGAAAAAGGTGTAATAGTAATGTCAGAAATTATTATTAACTCGATTTCGGAAGCATAACCCATTTCACATTTTTATATAAACCGAGATCATGCCGCCATTCGTATATGCAACCAACAACACAGTAGTGTGTATACGACGACAAAACCGGGCGTTGAGTTTCTTACAGTCAATTCACATGACCAAAAAGAAAGGATTTCGAGTACTTCCGTGTTTTCAATTTGTGTGCTAAAAGTAGTAGATACGCCAGCAGGTGAGTTCCACCTGCGACTTGTTCCCAAGAGACACCCAACAGGCCGACAAACCTTTCCATTACAGTTACAGAAGTTGAACTGTCTTAAATTCCAAAACTCTTTTATTAATTTCTTACATATTTCCATACAATTTTAACTGAAATGTTCAACTTAGAAATTTTAATTACAAATCTTCGTACACATAATGAATTGAATGTCTACAATACTCTTTCATTTTCCTTCAGTAGGACTCGTTCTTAGTTCACAATTGAAAAAAAATGCTGCATTCCAATACTAATCTAAAATATCTTTCATTCTAATCAATTTTAAATAAAGACTGCGTTAGAACAGTAAAATTTTCTAAAAATCTAAAAATACAAATGACTTCCCTCTTTTACTTTTATTTCATGAAACACAAAATTTAAAGCTACAGTAGGTTGTTGTAATTTATGTAATTCTTGTACAGGTAACGGAAGAAAAACAAACGTAAAAACAAAAGTAAATTCTACAAAGTGTATGCTGTTGTTTATGTATCTACCTAGGTACATGCTTTTGTAACATTGCAAGACAAGTATTACGTACACAATTAACATTAAATTCCAGGAATTCTGGTTTCTTTGTCGTGGTTCTCAAAATTCTAGTCGTGTTTTATACACTCCTTGAGTAAAATTCAATTATAAATTTTATTGCAAACATACATAAAAATTTAATGCGTTTGTGTTTGGTAGCAACATTGTATTTCAAGTAATAAATCGCATTTCTGCTACAGACAAATTTAAAATTGTTCAATTATATTGTATTCCATGAAATATAGTTATGTAAGCATATTTAAAACTTGAAAAACAAAACACAGTTTATATACATTTTGTAAAGAAATATATGACTATTTTTGGAATGGGTAGCAAAATATCATTCAATAACCCTTACATAATAATGTACTTAAAATGCCTACGGTATACGGAACCGGATTAGGCCCTGCAAGCAAAACTTTTTAGCCGCCTCGGTGTATACATATAGTTGGTGAAATACATGCATATGTCAAAGCAACCAACCATAAACTACGTACCGAAATTTATACTATAAATGAAATTTTATCAGATACAATGGAAAATATCCATATATTTACACCGACCGCTCTTTCCGACACAATGTTAAATTTAATTTAATACAAAATTTCATGTTATGTAAAATTTAGTATCACTGCATACCCAAATTGGAAAAACGTCTAGCGGAGGTAATTTGTAGTTTAGTAATGGCTGCCATGGAAAATACTGTCCTGACGGTGGTACACGGTTAACGTAAATTAAATCAATTGAGAAGGTATAAATTAAGTATTTCAGTTATGGCAGGTAAACCCACAATTAATAGTAGTTGCCACAGTAAAAAAAAGGGGTAAACCCTGGTATTAGTTTGCATAAATTTCCTAAATTTAAAACTATCAGTGTACAATTAGGAAATAAACGTGCTGTATTTGATTCTGTTGATGTCCGCAAATCTTGTGAAATAAGATTACTTATAGTACAGATAGGTATCCTGGATGTCATTCACAATGACAGATCTTATATGTATAACAACTCTGTCACTGCCGTTCGCCATCTAGGATCCCTAAGTATAGGCAAACTCCACTGAGCTACGGCCGCTCAAAGTCAATATCAATAGCTAATATATATTTTTAAAAATTACAATAGTACCTATAACGACTATTTTGAAGTTGGCAGCGATAACTAACTGGTCGGGTTGAAAAACACAGTTCCCTTAAAGTTTCTCCACACTTAAAATGAACAGCGAAAAACATAAACAACACGCAAAATATAAATATATTTTTTGTAATATATATTGTATGGGTTAATGCAACAAAGTATCATTTGTGTACTGTAGCTTGTGATGTGCTTTCGCGGACTTGTGCTACTTGCTGTTGATTCTGTATTTTAATTAAGCAGATGAGTGGATGCTGTGGACGAACTATTTTTGAAGTAACGTGTATAAGTTTCTTATTTTATATATAAATTATAGCAAGTACTGGTCGTGTAAGAAAGCAAATTGTTTTCTTTTCAGAAATATATCATATGTTACAGCGTACATCAAATGTATATAAAAATTTCAAGGAATTTTGTTTTGAACGTATATTGCCCTAATAATATGCAAACGTTTTTGTTTTGGTTTTACAACTGTAGAAGTTAATACAAATGCTGTTATGCTTTATTTTCACAATAATATTCAGTTCATAGCCTACTACGTTTTTTTCAAAATAACTTTAATAGCGTCGTATTTTCACGGCACTCATTAAATTTTCTGCAATAAAATGGTCAAAACTTAACCAAATGCAAAGTGTGATACATTGTTGAAGTTAGGGTAAAAACAAGTTTATTTAAGAATGGGAAACTTTGAATTGCTGCCCGTAAAAAAACAAAAAACATTGTCTTTGAAAAATCAACAATGGTAGCAGTTAGATCAAATTTGATAAAAGAAATGAGCATACAAAACGATTCTAATAATTTCAGAAACTAACTAACAGAGCTTCATTTTTTAGATTATTAGTGAGCACAAAATTTTGCTTTAATTTAACCATTTTTGTGTCTCTTTAAATAAGCGAAATCTCACTACTTTGCAGGCAATTTAATACACCCTGTATATAGGCCCACACATAGTATTTACCAAAGGCATTCGCATTCCTAGTTACGCTACTATGTATGGCTGATTATTTACACGTACTAAAAGTTAAACAAAACCTTATCAGGTACCTGTAGATCATCTATAGGTAGCACAGAATTAGTAAGTAGTAGAAGTAAGTTCCAAGCAAATGTTTGAAGTAAATTTGATTTCAAATAATTAGTTGATGATTGTATTACCTCCTCTTTCAAAACGGGACTTGGTGGAACAAGAACACATTGCAATATTAATTACTACTAGTGTTACCCCTGCGCACAATGCACTGACAGACTGAGCGTTGACTAAGCCGGCTAAATGCTAAGTCACGTGATGCATTAGTTCTATGAGGAGACGCGGCATTGGTGTAGATATCGCCTCAAGTAAAGCGCGTTTAGCAGACTTTCATATATAAATTAAAATAATAATTATTTAAAAATCGACGTAGAAGAAAAATATAAAAATGTTTCATGTTCCATCTGAGGATAGAGACCTTTCATTGAAAAAAAATGGTCCAAATTGGTGAAGCGGTGGCCGCTTGAGGAACCGGAGAAAAATACCCTTTGAGCTTTTATATATGAATGGATGGATGGTTATGGTTACATAAGCAGAACATAGCAGGTCTATAGGTAGTGTACGATTTGTTTAATGTAGTATACCCAAAATGTATTTCCATTATATAGTCTACAGTAAATAAAATTATTGCTTAATTTAGCGAAACTGAACAATGAACATGCCAAAGCCTAAACCCATCTAATGCTTGTCGCACAAAAGTAGCAAGAAACGAAAATAAAGAACCTGACATCTGTGTATCCGTTATTAAAAAATTCACATTTCTCAACTTGGAAAATTATCTTAAACCTCAGTAGGCTACCACCAGTCAAGCTTTCTGTGTGGAGTATATTAATAAATACAAACTTCATTCCTATAACGTACAATATTAGTACAAGAAATATCAGCACATGGACATCTGGAATAACGACGCCAGTTTTGTACAAAGGACAGTATATGAGGAACCCACCGTTTCCTTGAATGAAAGTGTCAATAAACATAGTTGTAGGGACTGGTTTAACAATTCGCAAGAGTCAGACGGGTACTTATTTTCAAAAAATAATTTGTGAACTTATTATTGGCCCTTTGTTTATTGTTGGGACGTTAGTAACCAGCCTATATTGTTTTTGCAACTATTGTTTCCGCACTAGCAGCTTTATTTCAAAATGAAGTTGAAGGTATACCACATAGCATCGTTACAAGAAAATTGTGCTTCCCTCTATTAAAATGTATGCCAATACTGGATAGAATGTATCAAACTAGATGGATAGAGAGGATAAAGCATATTGAATGGACAGTCAGATCTCCAGACCTCACTCACATAGACTTCTTTCTTTGGGTCATCTCAAAAGGCGCATCTTCCAAAACCGCGTTAGAATATCTCAAAATTAGGATGAGACAAAAAGGTATTAATATCAGCAGAACGTTTGCAAAACTTCCTTGATACTTTCTACATCGGTTTATCGGCTGTTAATAGAGAGACTGTTTAACTTTATTTATTAAATATTTGGTATTCATTGTTTTGTTTTACTAATTAAGCAGTTACTAATGAACCTATAAATTAATAGTACTGAAAACTGAAATAAAAAACAGCGCAAACATTAAAAAAGTCAGTGGCGTCAACTCGAAATACCAGACCCAATCTTTAATATTAAAAATAAATTTATATGCTCTTTTTCCACCCGAAATACACAAAAACTACAATGTCATGTACTGTTTACCCTTTGAAACTCATTCATCCAAACAAACATTACTAATAGATAACACCCATTAACATTACATGCAAAACTTACTTTCAAATACAGTGTTTTTTTGAGGACTTCTGGGAGATAGTTTTGCTGCCGTCAAAACTTGAGTTACTCGGGTCACTTCAGCCTTTTTCTTGGTAGATCCTGAAACAATTACATTCTTCAACAATAGAAACATTATGCACTTTTATAGTAATAATTTATTACTATTATTCTTTGAAAACTCACACCACCTAACTAAAAGTGGTTTTTGAAGTATCCGAATTTCATACTGAAGACTGACGTAACCTTAACTAATTCATGTAGTTTTAAGTTAAAACACTTAAAGCGTCTTAAACATAACGAGAAACACCGTGGTCACATTTAATAAGTTTGCTGAACTCAAGAAAGGAAGTTATATTTCCTAATTTGTTGGCTATTCATTATGGTTAGCAGTATTAAAATGTTGCCACTATTGTCGAGATTCGCTCTACCTTCTTCATTATGTCGTGTAAAACTAAGAATGTCAATACCTTCTTACTTCTATTACAAACACCTTTTTACTGGAATCGTTAAGTTAATCATTTACATTCTGTATTCAAAAGTTTTATGAAACAATGTCATCAAAATGTACTGCATTTTACAATAATCGACCACAACTATTTCGGATGCAACTGAATTCTGGCAAACCCCAAATAAATAATTAATAGTTATATAACAATCTTAAGAAAATGTTGTACAATAAATAAAATATTATGCAGAAATGTTCGTCCAAAAATGTAAAACTAATGAAATTTGGTTAAACCGACGTCAGCTTGTTATTTTAAACGGAACTACAACGCTATATATTCAAAATTTAAAAACAGAGTTTATAAAAAAATCTATACAAAAAAAACAGGTCTAATTTACGTTTCCGGAACTTTACCGAAAACTGCCTGCAACTAAAAAACTTCCACACGCCAAATTTTATAAAAATCGGTCAAGGGGTTCCGGAGATACAGGGAAACGACCGCACCCACCCACCCACCCACAGACAGACATTTTTAAAAAATCACTTTCTTGGGTTCCTTAGACCCCAAAATGCGTATTTCCGTTAAAATCTGCAATTTGAAAAATTGCAAGAAATCATAACTTTCCTTACTCCAGTGTAAGTATCACCGTATAAAATGTTGTTAGGATTGTTTTATATAAACCAAATTCCTGTAATTCGCTAGATTTTCCAATTAGATTAGTTAACCGAAAAGAATTGAAAATGTGCAGGTTTAAAATTGCATTTAACATTATCTTTGTAAACGAATGCGACTACACAGTTACAGGCTCCAGAAACATACTTGTACATAAATCGACATGTAGGAAGTGAAGTCATTGATCGAATTGACCTAAAACGGATCAAATCCTAATAAAGGCGTGTACTACTAGCCCACTCGAAACGTGATTCTACTATAAGTTTATAATCAACACACACAGCTGTGATTTTAGTGATTTCGTATCCTAGTCTTTTTTCATCATTACTTAGACGCACATTTATATTTCTTCTTATTCATTAAAACATGTGTTTAAAGCATAAAATCTGCGAATAAGTAAACGTTTGCACAAAGTTACTTCTTAAAAACTGACCACTCCGTTTTAGATTTTGTAAGACAACAAATCTCCCAATTCCTCTGCAACCCCTCTTTTTGAAATTAAGAATTTAATAGTTTTGGACAGGATCAAAAAGCGCGTTTAAGCAGAATTGTTCATTAGTGACAATACTTTCAGTAAGACGAAAGTCTACGCTTAATATCTAGATACTCGTCTAGATACTAACATTTGGAAGACTATACCTCCCCCCTCCCGCCATTTTTTTGTTAACGAATTTTATTTTCTGATTCGTGAATCTTAACCCGTACCAATATTTTCTGGCAGAAATAAAAAAATAATTATTTCCGTTTATTTTTAGTAAGGCATGAAAATTTCACTTTATTACTACACTTGTGTTCTTATAGGCATCGGAGTCAGCAGCCGGGCGAGTGATTGTATTTCGCACAAAGCTAATAGTAGTGTAATCTTATGGTAACCGTGGGAACTATTAAATAATTTCAAAGATATGGAATTAAATAATATGGAAGCATGAGCAAAGCCCGGCGAAGTGCGTCACCCATTTTCTTTATTAAACAGGAATCGATATTAAAGTTAATAACGGTTTCAAAGTTCGGTAGAAGTTAGATTGATTATCGCCGCCTTTACCGCATTTTGCAATGAAAACAGATTCTATTAATCTGAAATATAAGAAGTACCAAGTCTCTCACCTTTTTTGCCGAAACTGCCGAACCTCTCCCTATTTGGATTCTTTCCAGTAGACGAGGAATGAGATAGCTTATCCTTGGAAGGATGTTGGCCCATTTTCAAATGCACGCACTATTTTTCATAACTACACAAACATGCTAATTTACCCTGGCTGAAAATAACACACAGTTTCGCTTTCTTGTGCGATTTCAGTTTTTGTCATGACCGCATATCTTCCGTCATTTTGAGGCCCGAATGTTTATTTTTAGTTGGTGATACAACCATTTTATATGACCGTGACCGCACTCCAGGTAACAATCTACATAACGAGGCATTATTGTTATTGCATGTTTATTGCAGAAAATATAAAATGCTGCTTAACTAAAGCGGGAAAGCTAACAAAGACAAAAAATAGGTAGTCGGCAAATTTTCAACAAACTCGTCGGTAGCTTCGGTCAAAGAAGAAAGAAAGATTGCTATTTAATTTTAATTGTATTGGAGCATTGCTGGTGTCGTGTAATTCATTTCGTTTGCGATCTCCGCTAGTTTCAAAAAGTGAATCTTAATAAGTAATATGCACCATTACTTACACTATGGATCAAATTAACTGATCGTGAGAGGTTTAGGACGCTTCGAGCGTGTAATACGACACCATAGACCATAGGCGTACTGCTTTCACTTTTTTTTACATCCATTGCCTATGTAATTTTGTTTTTACCACTGTAAAATAGTTCATCCCTAACAAATTTACAATAAATAGCGGAAATTTTTGCTAGTATAAAAGTTGAAAATTTTCAGCATTACATGGTGAGTGTTCCAGAAAATTATATGCTATTTTAAGGTAGTCTAAGGTAATTTAATTTAATTAATTCACTCTCTAAGCGTCGAGTTTATTTTTTCAAGATTATTATGATAAAATATAAATTCAACAGTTGAAGAATCTAATATATACTAGGCATTTAAAAGCATATCTATAAATTTTCTGCGTTCTAGAGATGATTTTTATTTATTTTGAAATGTTTATTCTTATCTTAGCTTTTGAGTATTTGCGCATTTTAAAGTTTTAGCAATCTTCGTCAAATACTGCTTTATTGTTTGCTAGTAGTTTGTATTTTACAGTTTCTATTTATAAAGTTATGAAATTTTTAATTTTTAATTGTGTTTGCACAGGAGAGTTTTCCACATCAATATGGTATTTAAACTGTAACATTTAAAGCAGACGGAAATAAACAAAAGGAACAGGCACAGATGCGGTAGATGTTTCTGAACAATTGAAATCCCAATATGGTCAAGACTCCAGGCCTTGAGAGTTGATTTTCGAACAATTTTGATTAAGTTAAAGAGTTAAAAAGTGCACCAGTTATAATTATTTCATTTTTCTTTGAGTCATATTACCAATATGCCAATATTAAGTGCCGTTTTAACACAAAACAGGTATTTAGTTACACGAGAGGCCATTTTTAATTTGACGCTTGTTTACACTTTACAAATTTGGTATATTTCGCGTAAACGTTGATTCATAATTTTGTTAAGTTTTCGTGGTTTTGTAAAGCGTTAGTTCCGTCGACCTTTCTGCAGTACGGGTTTCGTTATCTGCCTGATAGATGCAAAATGCTAAGTATAACTATGTTGCGTAAGCGCCAAGTTCTATATAATTTCCAATAATATAATTTAACCATGAGCTTTCTCTCTACCACAGCAAACTTTCGTGAAACGTATTTACGGTTACTTTTTAATGTGAATTGGAACGAATGGTACATCAAAATAATCGTAATTCAATGCCGGACTCTGCTATGATATTTATTGGTTGATGTTTTTCGATTATTTCCATTGTTTCTCAGTAATTCCGCGCCCGCACAAAATACTTTAATCCTTATCCTTACTAATTAAAATTTTGCTGTAACTTCGCAACATTTGCGAACTTACCTCCACGATTATGTAGCCATAGTATATTCTGTAGAACTCGCTTTCTTAACTGCCTGCACATCCTCAGGCTTCCATGGCAACTCGATTGTTAATAAAAATTCAATTATTTCCAAAACCTTTACATTACCAACTTTTGACGAGAGTACCTTTTGCGAGTACTTTGATACTTAGAATACGATTTTGAAGTCAAAATTTACAAAACCACGAGTATGTAAAAAGACACGCAGATATACGAAGAGTTTCCCCTACATCTACGGCCTTGGTTAATCAATTTGACAAGAAAACAAGTTGACGTGAAAACCATCAATAGTAAACTATTCATACAAAGTCTAAATAAAAACTCTGTATCTCCAAAAAAGGTGATTTTCCCGACATATGTCCATAAAGACTTTACTCTTAAAATGACCTAAAAATCACCTTCCACGGTGTGGTTTTTTGAATCACCGTGTGTGTAAGATATTTTAGCGGATTTGTAAGAAATATACCAGTGTCTTCTAAAAGTTGTATCAAATTGCGTCTTAACTATTGGGATCTCGCTTGTTTGAAGTAATACGACGACGGTTAATATAGAGAAAAGTGTGAAATTTTTCGGTGCTAATGATCTAAAAAGAAATTAGAGCTATCTTGCTTAGTTTCTGAAAGAACTATAAAAACTGAAATTACGGATTTTCTGTTTTTGGCTATAACTCATTTGAGTCATTTGTTTGGTATATTACATATTTTTAGTTAACGCATTATTAGGACACTTTTTTATGCTAAATCTAATTTTTTGTCAGCTTTGGTATTACTGCTACCATTGTTCATTTTCGACTATCAAGATTTTTATTAATTTTTTAATTCTAGTAGGCCATGAATTGATGGAAGTAAAAACAAAACAATACTTTTATTTACTTCGATGGTTAGATACATCAAAACGTATGTGAAAACTCCAGAAAATATTGCTTAGAGCGTAGGCAGCAGGTTAAGTTATTCTTTATAAAAAATAAATGAATAACAAAGTTTCTAACATACACAATTTAATGAAAATTCCACTTCCAGTTTTTATATTTGCAACAGACATAACAAATATTAATAACAGATTTAATACACACAACAGATACATATTACTCAAACTGTGCTAATGCAATCAATTATTAAATAAATGTTCAAATTGCAACCCACATTGCAAGATACCTACAAAACATGTGAAACATACTCATTGCTCGTCTAAAATGAACCTTGGTGTTTCTATGTTAGAAAACTTATCATTCATTTGGTTTTGTAAAACATAACTTAACCTGCTGCTTATGGTCAAAACATAATTTTCAGATACCTAATGTATCTAAACGTCAAAGTAAATTAAAGCAATGTTTTGTTCTAGTTCCATTAGTTCATACTAGAATTTTTTTAAACAAATTAAATTACATGCACTTTCCACAGCACTCATGAATTTTTTTATTTCTGTAATAAAATGCTCTAAACTTACGCAAAATGAAAACATGTGCGACACATCGTTGAAATCAGAATAAAAAACCTCCAATCAAATTTCAAAAAAATTTAAAAACCAGACCAGACCATAAGGAAAAAAAGTTGACAGTCGAAAATGAACAATGGTAGCAGTTATGCCAAATCTGATAAATAATTTAGATTCAGCATAATAAAGTGTCCTAATAATGCGTTAACTAGAAATATGCAATATAAATAAAGAATGAGTTATAGCCAAAAACAAAAAATCTTAATTTTCTGTTTTTCAGTCCTTTAATGAAACTAAGCAAGATAGCACCATTTTTTTTAGATTTTTAGAAGGCATACAATTTCAGAAGTTTTCTCTTTAACCGTCGTCGTAGCTCTTCAAATAAGGAAATCCCAATAGTTAACACGCAATTTGATACATCCTGTATATCTATTTCAAAAAACCTCCATATCTATCAAGCGCTTTCAGCTTTTTAAGACATTTTTAAATATTGCAGACGGTAGATTACCTGTTCTATGATATTTAGACAATAGTAAACGCGTTCAAATACACGCGAACAATACACTGTTTTCAGAAAAAGACAGAAAACTGGGGTTTCCTAGATTTTTCGAGGTTTTGGTCGTTTCAGGGACGGACTAGCCAATGGAAGAAGTGGGCAAAGTCCCACCGGGCCTCCAGAAGAGAAAAAACATATACATGGTGTATCAAAAACCGCGCATAAACTCTGCAGGGCGTTACAGAGCAGGTCAAGATATTATTAGAAAAGTAACGTAAAAGTTTTATTTAGGGCCCGGTTTAGAAAATATGGGGATCCAAAGAAGCTTTTTGCGTATCATTTATTTTGCAGTACAGAACGAGTGTTCATGCCAGATGCCTCCCAAAGGTCGTATAAGTTAAATAAAAACTATTATTGTTGTTGAAATATTGTAGTTTCCTAAATAATAATTTTAAATCTTCGATAATATTCTAGAATTACACAAAAAGACAAAAGTGAATGTGGCAACATTATTTCTATTTATTTATTTTGAAGGCGAACTACGCTCAAGATATCATTTTCTGAACTAGCGTGTTGAGCTTGCGAATAAGGATGGTTTAGAAGAAGATTAAAAGCATCGGAGAAACAATGTCGTGAAGAACCGACAGAAGAAATCGAGTACGGCTGTAAGAAACAATGTAACAAATGCATGGTTTGTTGTTATAGCGTTTTGTATTTTTATATATATAATATACAGTCAGCAGCATTTACAAATTTGTTTATAACCTATGAATACATATTAACTTTTAGTTGCACCGAAGTTTCCTGTGAGAGAGACTTTAGTGAACTAAGAATGATCAAAAACAGATTAAGGTCGGCTCTTTCTCGGCAGCGATTGGAAGCATTTATGGTCATGGGCGTTAAGAAACAGTCGTTAAAATCAATCGATTTTGATTGATTTTTGTAACATAACAATCTATTGAGAGATGCGGGCCCTCAACAACCAAGTCATGTTTGTCAAAAAGTCAAAATGTGTAAAAAATAAGACAGATAAACCAACTTTGTATATATTTTTTGTTTTCTGGATAAAACGTTCCTTTTCTGCAAATAGTGCAGATACAGAATTTTTTGTAACCGTGGGCCATGGCTGCATTCTCACGATGCACGCCACTGATACTTTGGAAATATCTTTAAAAATGGGGTTATAAATATAACTTGGTATTTCTGCTGATTAAGGTGCCGTTTACAAAAAAAAAAACTAGGAAACGTCTCCTTTTGAATTACACCATAAAATAGTTTTGCTTGAAATGAACATGCTGTATATTTTGCATATTTTAAAAGAAAATTTAATTCTAAACAACAAACTTCATTAGTAAACCTAGTTTCTAAAGTAGGCAATAAAAAAATTATCGATGAAATACTTTAATGGCGAGCATAAAATTGCTTCATAATTTGTTGTTAATGGGCAAAAATAATCATGAATACCTTATTTACTATCAACTTTAGGTTACTACTGCAAACGAACTTTTTTATTAAGAATTTAATTTTCTTAGAATATTTAAACATGCGGGTGTTATTGAAACATGGCACACCCCCTCTTTTTTTTTTATCTATTAAGCTAAAAACCAATGAAATATTAGTATGTTTCATAAATTATAAAAACGAATTATATTGGCTAAAAAGTCAACTACCTACTTTCACTTCCGGTTTCACTGAAAATGACCTTTTTAATAGAACACCCTGCATATTTTTGCATATTCGAAATTAGGATGACATTCTGAGTTGATCGATGCGAATTAAGTAAAGTTTTGACATCCCAAAATATTATTTTGCAATGTCTGATTCGAACCAAGTTACATCAGTGCAAAAAAAATAAAATTTGCAACTTAAAAAACATAGCAGTTAAAATATTACCTTCGAAAATTGACCAAAAGGTATTTTTCAAAACAACTTTATTTTTTCAAGTGACACACACGTCTCTTTAAATAAATAATTTTAACGATACCCATAACTTGTGGTTTTCTTTGGAATGCTAGCCTTTATTTACCATTTTAATATTATTTTCTAGCAAAAACTTATTTCAAACCATCTTGAATCTGGTAGTCTTTATGAAACAAATGAAAACTTACAAGCAGCATTGCTATCAAGGTTAATAGGTAAAAAAAACATAAATTTTAAATCAATAACCGTATGCAAATTGATTAGAATCGGTTTGGGTAGTCAAGGCACTCTTTGAAATGTCAAAACTTAACTTAATTGGCATAAACAAAATCAAAATTTCATACCAATTCCGAATATGCAAAACTATTCAGTCTTCAATTAAAAATAAGAAAGTTGATGTCATTTCCGGTGGAACCGGAAGTAGACGCAGTTCAACTTTTAGCCCATATAATGCGTTATGATCTATCAAACATACTAAAATTTCATTTGTTTATCTTAACAAAAATAAAACTGAGATTGCACCATGTTTAAAAAATTCTAATTTATGAAATAATTCAAAAAGTCGACGTTCATTTGTTTTCTTTTTGTAGACGTCATCTTAATCAGCATAAAAAGTTGCACTTCTTTCTCCATTTATCCAAATTTGTAGTGCTTATGGTTTCCAAAAATACCAATGATATGTATCTTGAAACATACACCCTATGTCCAAATTAAGGAAAAAGATAGAAGCAGAAACGGCGGAAAACCCCAGCTGGATTTTTTGAAAACCACCCTGGTTGCGTGGGGGAGTAATAGCAGTAGCATTTAAACTCCACAAGCAAAATAAGTAATACAATTAATAGTTAAAGTTTTTTTTTTACTTTCCTATGCTTGCAGTACAGAGACTTAATGAAAGTTTTTGATTTTGATGAAAATACATGTTTTAAGTCTCCAGGAAGTCAAAAAGTGTTTGCAGTTTCATAAAATTGTTTCTTGAAGTACTTTTAACACTCATGACCATTCATATTTTAGGGTTATGAACCCTGTTTTATTTTATTAAACTATTACATAAGCTTTAATTCTAGTTGACCAAATAAATAATAACTACCTGCACAAGCTAAATTAAGTTGAAACATATTGCAATGATATGCGTGTGCATGTACTTACTAGAAAACAATTCCCTAAATGTCCGCAATTCACGCAATTACAAATTATATTTTCTATGAGACTCTTATTAACTTTCTCAGGGTCGTTATTTAGCTTGTAAGACAAGTTATTAATAAATTAATTTGAAATAGAATAAACACAAAACAATATCAACGTTACAAAGAAAGGTTTTATTTAATAAATCAATTTCTAAATGAAGTTTTCGGAAATCAAATAAATTTTACTAAATACTATCGTCTTTCTAATAGAGATCACTTATCTTAATGTCTCCTTACTGGGATATTCTTCACTCGAGCAAACGATGAATGTCGAAACTTTTACTTCACTAAATTCTGCAAGACAAGATGGAATACAAAACGGTTTGTTGCACTTCTCAAAAAATACTTTCAACATAATAATTTGTATCAACAAAATAATTTTGATTATTCTACTCTTGCTATAAGGAGCCCTAAGCCAATCAGAATCCACATTCGTAAAATATCTGACAATTGCATTCGGTTTCAACTGATAAAACAGCAACATGCCGTTTTCAACTGAGAAAACAACACTTTAGTGTTTTCAGCTGAGAAAATTCGAAGGTGGGTCGCAATATCCGCTTTTTAATTTTTACAGAATTTCATTTCCGCATTTATTTAGAGTTGTAAACCTCCAATTATTAACTCTTTTCAAATTTTGCTTGCTCTTATTTTGGTTGCTTATTTTTAGTAGGCACATCAATATTTAAAAAAAAATAATGATGCCGCTTTTTAGTATTTACAGAATTTTAATTCCCCATTCGGGTTAGTCAAAGGTTTTCCAAAAATTTGAAAAAATAAGCTGTACTATTTTGACGCGGATATTAAAAAATAAAAAAATTACAAATCATCCCATTTACAATTTTTAACTTACACATGGCATATTGACCCACTGACTGCTATAAACATATGTCTATGCTGACTGCTCTTGACAGTGACAGCGCGGGAGGGGGGCATAGTTCCTACTTCCTCTTTGTATTTTATTGTGTTCCTCCCTTCGTGTCTGCTCCCTCAATCAACAATCAATCAAAAATTTATTCATAAAACTCTAGAAGGTATAGAATATTACAGGTGTATAAATAAAATAATAATAATAATTTAGAGTTTGAGAAATTATTTATTATCGTATGAAAAAAAATTTTCAGTTCCACAAATTTTTTTATTTTTGCTGAATCAATTTACTACGTCTATACACGACAATATTTTAAGGCCTTTGAAAAAAAAATGTTTATTCGTTATTGTAAGAAGCCTGTCCATTTTATGTATTGAAAATTAATTGTCAAAAAAGTAGATTTAAATAAAACGGTGCAGTGGATGCGTTTACCTCGTCTCATGTGAATAGGCGAATAGTTTTTAACCAGTGCCTAATTGTTGTAAGGTACGCGCGTCCAAACCTGATAAAAGCCATGCAAGTTCATTCGGTCACTCATGCTTCATGTCGCTCCAAATCAGCTACAATTCGTAATTCTGCAATCGGGTACACTCTAGTTGAAAATGTTCAACTTTCGGAGTCTACCGTTTGTTCCATCTCTCCGTGCTACTGCTGCACGAGGTTCGGCGTTTGCTTGCGTTTCAAGTTTGGTCGCGCGTACTGCACCTAATGTTATCGTTTTATATTTTGATCTTAAGTTTAAATTGTCAAAAAAAATTGTATTTTAAATAGTCTAATATAAACATTTTATATTCTAAATTTACAATAAAAAAAATTTGATCTTAGCTATACAATCTGATTTTCTACGAAAATGGGAGAAATTCAACTCAAATAAAATCTTTTAATTTACTAAAAGTTGTATTTTCGAGGAATAGTTATAAAATTGATAATACATACTATGGTTTTGTACTGCCCCCCATAACTTTAACTTGACTCCCTCTAGAGGGAGTTTTAATGCGTTGGTCTGTTCCTTTAAATCAATTAGTTGTATACATGAACGTATTTTTATTTACTGTAAGTTATAAAATTATTAATTAATACATCTCTACTACTACCTCATCATACCAAATATACAAAACGCGGTTCTTAAAACGCAACCCAGTCATTTTGATATTTAACTCATGAACAGTACAACCATTTTTTAAAGCCTCTTTTAATAAAAATCGGATTAACATCCTAATTTTTAATGTATGTAGTTATTAAAACTCTTTTCAACATATAATTCACGCCTGATGTTTAAATCAAACTAAAGGATTGAAGTTAGAATAATTTTAGTTTTTTTGATAGCTAAAGCATGAAAGGCACTGTAATCGTGCGTGATTATGTTCACACATTGCGTACGAAGAAAAGAAGTAAGGCTGTTGACACCCACTGAACTGGATCGTATTTAAACATACAGCTTCGAAATCATTTAAAACTTGTATAACTGTTTTATTTTGAAAGTGGTCAAGATCTGCGAAACAGAACCTGTGACCGAAAAGATTCTATTAGGTATTAATGTAGATATAGAAAGAAGGCATGGAATTGCTTGCTGTAATTGTGTCATTAGGTCAGTGTAGACAAATAGAGGAAGATTCATTTATTAATTGCATTAAAAATTACGCATGACCACTTGAAGAGTTTTGTGCAGAACTCGCTTAGCCTCAAAAATGTCAATTGAGTCGACTGCACAATGCACATACACCAGCTTCCTTTCAACTTTGCTGGAATTATACATTAATCGGTAATAATGTATGTTCGTGGGGTTGCTACACTCGCCTGGCAGCTCGTTCCGCAAACTGCCCCACTCACAATATAAAATGACTCTTTTATCAATTGTATCATAAATAACTAATATAATCCTTCTTTATGCATTATTTTGTGCAAATCAATTTTAATACTTCTGCTGTAAAATTTTATATAATTAAAATAACTAACTACCTTTTTAAAAATCTATTCCCTTCATAAATTAGATAAAATTCAGCTAATAGGTATTTAACTTCAAATGCTCTTCAAAATTCAAACACAAACGTACCTATAATCAAAGCCACGAGTTTTCTAAACTTGAAATCGAGCTTGATATAATCAAGTATTCTTGGAGATAGTAGAGTGCTCGGGCCAACATAAGTCTTCAAATAAAGGAGTTAGTGGGCACTTTGGAGTTAAAAGCAACGAATTAGCCAGTTTTGTAGAGCATGTTTTCCTTATTCTAAAACTAAAATTTGTCCTAAATTGTCCTGGCCAAAAAGGCACAATTCCAAAAATTTGAGTTACATATATGGTCGGAAAGCTTGTCTCAAAAACTTCCTACACAATTATTTTTGTTAAATTGTCTGTGACATTTCTATATGTTTTTAATTTTTTTTAAAACTCAAATGCATTGAAGCTTATGAGAAAACAAACTTTAAAACGCCGTTTTCTCGGTTTAGATGTCGGCGAAATTTAATGATTTTTAGCTTTGTTTTTACTCTACAAGCTAGTATCTCATTAACCGTTTGCTTTATCAAAAAATTCACCTCTTTCATTTTTATAGCTGCAACATCGGGGATGATAACAGTCTTTGTTTCATATTTTTAGGGCTAATAATAAACACAGGAAAGCCAAAAATCCAATGTACTGCATAATTATGGCCCGCGCGCTTTCGCTGCGTTCTCGATGCATATCTGTGACTCAGATGCCGTCCCCACCACTTTTTCGGTGTTCCTCTTACCGCACTACAGGTCGAATACACCTACAATCGACTCATACGTAGTAAAACCAATGTTCGAAAATGAATAATTTGAATTGTATTCTATAATTATAATATCCTTGATAATAATAACAACAAAAAAGTTGAAATTCTTCCCTGTTTTTGCTTTTTAATAGGTACAAAAGGTAATAATAATTTTCGTAAAAAGTTACCCGAACAGAATCCCGTGGAAAAAATTACAAAATACTAATAGAAAAAATTAATATTAAAAATACTACTAAAAAGTACCTATACAGTATAAAATAATTTCTCATATAAATAACAGTATCAATGATGTTTATAAGCTCACTTATGTTGTACCAAATTAATTTTCAAAATATGTAAGAATGTTACATACATAAATACATTCAGTCCTCATCTCGGTCTTCTTCGTCATTAATGAGCATGAGAGAAGTAAAGTTACAGTTTCTGCTAGTTTCACCTCCTTGTTTGTGTTTTTGTGCATATTATATCCAGATTGCTTGTGTACAGTCTCAAAAAGGTAAAATATTCTTACGATATTCTCGTTATTTACATTTTAATGATTTTCTACATGTTTTATCCTAGATTGTAACAGCAAGTGGTGTGGTTGTAAAAAAATGGCGTGTGTTGCATTGGCTCATGTAAATGCACGGGCCAAAAACCCCGCAAAAACACAAACAAGGAGGTGAAACTAGCAGAAACTGTAACTTTACAATCTCTCATGCTCATTAATGACGAAGAAGACCGAGATGAGGACTGAATGTATTTATGTATGTAACATTCTTACATATTTTGAAAATTAATTTGGTACAACATAAGTGAGCTTATAAACATCATTGATACTGTTATTTATATGAGAAATTATTTTATACTGTATAGGTACTTTTTAGTAGTATTTTTAATATTAAGTTTTTCTATTAGTATTCTGTAATTTTTTCCACGGGATTCTGTTCGGGTAACTTTTTACGAAAATTATTATTACTTTTTGTACCTATTAAAAAGCACAAACAGGGAAGAATTTCAACTTTTTTGTTGTTATTATTATCAAGGATATTATAATTATAGAATACAATTCAAATTATTCATTTTCGAACATTGTTTTTACTACGTATGAGTCGATTGTAGGTGTATTCGACCTGTAGTGCGGTAAGAGGAACACCGAAAAAGTGGTGGGGACGGCATCTGAGTCACAGATATGCATCGAGAACGCAGCGAAAGCGCGCGGGCCATAATTATGCAGTACATTGGATTTTTGGCTTTCCTGTGTTTATTATTAGCCCTAAAAATATGAAACAAAGACTGTTATCATCCCCGATGTTGCAGCTATAAAAATGAAAGAGGTGAATTTTTTGATAAAGCAAACGGTTAATGAGATACTAGCTTGTAGAGTAAAAACAAAGCTAAAAATCATTAAATTTCGCCGACATCTAAACCGAGAAAACGGCGTTTTAAAGTTTGTTTTCTCATAAGCTTCAATGCATTTGAGTTTTTTCAAAAATTAAAAAAATATAGAAATGTCACAGACAATTCAACAAAAATAATTGTGTATGAAGTTCTTGAGACAAGCTTTCCGACCATATATGTAACTCAAATTTTTGGAATTGTGCCTTTTTGGCCAGGACAATTTAGGACAAATTTTAGTTTTAGAATAAGGAAAACATGCTCTACAAAACTGGCTAATTCGTTGCTTTTAACTCCAAAGTGCCCACGGAAGTGACAATAAAATTGCTTGAGCACTCTACTAAGAAGTATGAAGCGCCGTTTGTGTCAGTTACGTGATTAAAAATTACATAATTTTTTTAACTCAAACATTTTTAATTCAATAAATATTTAATTTTTATAGAATTTTTTCTATGCTAATTTTTTTCTATTTGAAAATTTGTTTTGATTTCTGGCGCACAAACAATTTGTTTATAATTTGTGAAATCTGAAAAAATAATATTGAGGTTTATTTTACAAAAATAATTTAATTTAAGTCTAGAAATATAATTTTATTAAAGTCTGAAAAATACATTGTGTGTAATAGAAGCTTATACGAAGTGGCGCCATCGCGTTAACATTTTACGAAGATAACACAAGGAATAACGGTGAAACCAAAATGTTAGCTAATACACGATTCGGTGTATAAATAGTTATACGCTGCATTTTAACTATGAAAACCACACAATTATAACTAAATTAATGTAGAAATGAGATACCTATTTGCCATAATTGTTTCAATCACTAAAAACAATTTCAATTATTAAACAAATTGCATATAGTAATGATTATAATACTAAACTTAATGATATATTAATTAAAGAAAAAGATTATAAATTAACCATTCAAAAAATTTATCCGAATACTCCAACTTCATCCGATACAATTAAATATGCTTGGATCTTGGATCCCATATTTTGGTGACAAATCAGAAAAAATTGTTAAAATTATAAACCAAACAAATAAATATAAAGTAAGTTTTAAAACAACTAGAAACATCTTAAACACTTTGTTTAATGCAAAATCAAAAACAGATGATTTGCTAAAATCAGGCATTTACAAATTAAATTGTTCGCATTGTAATTCGGTTTATATAGGCCAGACAATTACAAATTTTGATATTAGGTATAAAGAACACGTACATTGTTACAAATAAAAACACCCACATAAATCCAATTACGCACAATTAAACACTTACTAGAACACAATCATTCAATGACATCTAAAAACACTATAAAATGTTTACACTTTTGGGATGATAAACGTAAATTAGATATACTAGAAGCTTTTGAAATTCACAAACATTTTTAGAAACTGTATCGTTAATGAATGAGCAAATTGATCTCTTAAATTCTCCTCTATTGGATATTTTTGAATAAAAAATCAAGTCATCTGCAGACGATAACCGAGATCAAGTCACCAAGTTCTATTGCTATAACAACACTAACTGTTTACTTTTTCATATAACCTTTGGCAATGGCATGTAAACATGCCGAAATACGTATAAGGTTAAAATAAATAAATATTGGTGAAGTAATTAAGTATTTTATATACCTATAATCAATTAAAAAAATTTTTATAATCCAACTTATCTGCCTCACATCCCTTGGTACAGGGAAAATTTATCCGAGTAAAATGCTAACGCTATCGCGCCACCTTGTTTAAACAAAATGAAAAAGTTATTGTTTACAAAATAAATTTTTTAGACCTCACTAAAATAATATTTCTAGAATTCAAAAAAGTTAATTTTTTAATCTAAAAAAAAAATTTTTTTTCTTATCGAAAAACTATTTGTTCAAATTTCACACATTAAAATTAATTTTCTGTAAATCAGAAAAAAATTATTGATTTTTCCTTAACAATTAAAAAAAAATCGGAAAAATAACAAATTGCCTAGAAAAAATAATTATTCGTGCAACTAATGGGCAAAATGACACTTTAGCGCACGAGACTTAAAGGGCACTAAGGCATTTCTCGCAAGAGTTGCACACAAAAATTTTCTACAACCGTATTCCAATAAAAGAAATCGAGGTAGAATAGTTTTAATTTAATTGTAAAAGTAAATAGAATTGTTGACGTCGCCCATAGCAGCGTGCGCTAATAGTTACTTGTTTAACTAGGCAAAAAAGTAGCAAATTTACTGCCGCGGCTCGCTGAATCTAGCCAAGGCAGTAAATTTGCATTTTTGCCGTGTTGAACATATAATTTTTTCCCCGATTTGTTAGAATTATCATTAGTTTTGTGATTATTTTCAATATATTTTTTGTTATCGCCTTCATCGTAGCTATGTTGCTATGTTATGCGGTTGCTATGTAAAAACAAATCTGATGTTTATAATTTCATGGACGTCATTTTTACTGACGTTTTTAAATGCGTAAGCAGTAAAAGTGATACTTTAATGACTGTCAAATGTTAATAAAATCAAACTTTTAATGTCAATCAGCGAAAAAAGTACTTTGGCGCACGCTGCCATGGGCAACGATAAAAAGATACTTTTTTGAAGCTGCTATGGAGAAAATTTAAAAAACAGCCACTGGCAAAAAATAGTACGTATTTTGACAAGCAAAAACTAACCTGAAAAAGCTAGTTTATTGGTCAGTTTTAGAAAATTATTATTTATGCTGCCTTAAATAATAATTTAAATTATTGATAAAAATAGCCGAATTAAAAAAATAATATAATTTTTAAACCATGAACTGGTCCAAACGACGCTTCATAGAAAATACATGTTGAAAAATTATATTTGCTTCATATTTGATAAAAAAATACATGCAACAAAAGTTTTGCTCCGTTCCATCAAAGCATAAGTAAATTTTGATACATATTTTTTGTAAAAAAAGATTACAATGATTTTCCTGAAAATTAGTGGTAACTATTAAAAACCAAAACCGCAATGCTTATGAATTTCTGTTGATCATTTGAAACTCTTTATAACCCTATACTGGGCACGCTTCACCCTTGAAAATATTTGTAACTAAACTTAAACCAGAAAAGAAATGTGCTCATTAGTAGAATACCGAGCATTCTGTTCTCGAATTCAAACAAACTCAGACAAATAGTTTTATTCAAATTGAAAAGAATGCCCGAGTGCATGATGTCGTCATTTTTTGTCTGCTAATTTTGTACCACGTTTGTCTGAAAACAAGAACTAAGCAAAAAACCTTTTTTGTTCAAATAGCGATTCTCGACGTAGTGCATATGTTGCGATGAAGATTATTTTATATGTTAATGTGTTGCACGACTGAATGTTGAAACATTTGTTGCTGATAACCCACCATAAGAATAAATATTCGAAAATCAGTATTTCGTTGAGTATAAACTATTTTAACGCATATTAAAAGCGCGGTAATATCAATACTAAATACGTCTTTGCTATACAAATTAAAATTGATTATGCCTCATATAGTTTTAGAAATTTTCCAGTCGTTTTACCATTTCTGAGAGGACGAGTATGAATTCTGTGTACAGTTGCACATGTGTGTCACATTCTTCATCAACCAGCATTATGTTCGTACCGTTAAATGCTAATATACACCAGCAACCTGTTAGTGCACCGTAGTTTTTCTTTTATCTTGGATACCTGGAGACCTCGCGTTGCCATAACATGGTAATAAATCGCGAAGTACAATGCGATCCACTTCATGTAATATTATTGCACACCTACAAATATTAAGATAATTCTAAGCAACCTTCATATTTTAGGGTCAAATTATTAAAGCCAAAATACATTTTGAAATATAAATTTTTATTTGTAAAAGCAGAAAGACTTTTTGCTGGCGCAAAGAATTATTTCAAAGTTTTTGGTATCTGCTATGTACAGTCTCCCGATTTGTAGTCTAGTATTTAGTCAATCATGTGATAATCAACTCTGGCATAATTTCTTTAAATATACAGTTGGCGCATGTACACAATTTCAAACGAATTATTTGCGGGCTTAAAATAGCAAATAACCCACATGTTTAACCTGAGGAGCTTGTTAAAATACGTATTATATATACAGTGTGTAAATTAAGTAACGCATAAATTCATTTACTCAGCTATTAGCAATTTTTGAGAAAAATTCTGGGACAGGTCAATTTTTATTTTCATTTTGGCACATTTTTGAGTAAAACTATTTTTTTGTAAACTTTAAAATGGCGGCCGTGCGTCATCTTGGAAAACAATTTTAAATAGAAAGGGGAGTCTTGCGACGGCTCATTTTAAAGCTATTACTGAGGAGAGTACAGGTGCAAATTTTCAAATATTTTTATCCACCCAAAACAAAATGGCGGCCTGTCAAAACTTTACTTGTTTACTTGTTGGAACAAAATTAGAAGTTTAATGTAATAATGAATAACAATTTAACCTATTTATTATTGTTTATTTTTTGTTTTTTACAAAAACTTTCGTTTCCAGGTATCTAGATTTAGTACCAGTCTTACCAGTTTTATTTAAATGAAACATTCCAGGGAGGTGGATACTGGATAGGCAGACGGGGACCAAAAGAACAATAATAAATAGGTTAAATTGTTATTCATTATTACATTAAACTTCTAATTTTGTTCCAACAAGTAAACAAGTAAAGTTTTGACAGGCCGCCATTTTGTTTTGGGTGGATAAAAATATTTGAAAATTTGCACCTGTACTCTCCTCAGTAATAGCTTTAAAATGAGCCGTCGCAAGACTCCCCTTTCTATTTAAAATTGTTTTCCAAGATGGCGCACGGCCGCCATTTTAAAGTTTACAAAAAAATAGTTTTACTCAAAAATGTGCCAAAATGAAAATAAAAATTGACTTGTCCCAGCATTTTTCTCAAAAATTGCTAATAGCTGAGTAAATGAATTTATGCGTTACTTAATTTACACACTGTATATGTTCAGCTAGTTTATTATCTCGAGCTATTTTATAACGGGGTTGATAAGCGTAGAATATGCATGGTCCGGAGTTTTAAAAGTAATACACAAAACATGAAACTTTGAAACAATGTTTTTGAGTTCAGAACCTCTAGCTTAGCTCAGCAATAAAGTAACACTGAACGAAACGATGTATCTGAAATATTGCAGCTGTAGTTTTAGAAACCTTGCAAAATCGTGCAAGATGTTTCACTTATAACAGAATGGATTTGAGTACGCCCATGTTTTTGTTTACTTATTGAATTTTAACGAAAGTCCGGTCTTTGCTGATATAGACTCGGTTATCATCACGTATATCTTACAATACTTTAACTAGATTTGGTAACTGTGTGGCATTCAAAACAAAATTGATCAAAAGACATTAATTTTATATAACACTTTTAAGACCCAATCATAATTCAGCTTCTAATGATTTCTAGTGCTTCCATTTCTTCATTTAATTACAGCAGTAAATATTCCAGATCCGCGTAACAACAGGGTTATTTTAATTTCAGGTCAGTCTCTCTATAATTAACTACTTCGATCTTAAGTAAAACCAGAATTTGCAAATACATTCGCGTTTAACTTAAATTATACCTATATTTGCTGTTACATTCTAAATAATATAAATAGCAAGTAAAAGGAAGAACATTAAACAAGCAAGTTAATAGCTATATCGCATTGATTAATTTAAAATTTAATTTAGAAAATTATAGGCACAGTTCCTGTCGAAGTTCTGTTAATACCCCCCCCCCCCCCCGGACTATTATATGGATCGGCTATGATGCTAACTACAAAATCATAATTGATATACAAATTTATTAAAATAATAATTGTACACATAATAACTTAAAATGACAACAGGTTTAAATCAAATTATTTTAATCAGAAAAATCATTGAAGAATTGTAATACGAGTTTCATATAACAATTTAGTATTAATCTATAATAATCCTGCAAAATGTATTGGTATGCTAAATCAGACAAACGCAATTTTCATGCGTGTAACTACCGAGGTAACTTTTTATAATACTTAATATAACAGTAAAACTAAAACTAACCAATTTGGTCAACAGTAAGGATAATACACAATACACATGACATTTCGAATGGTAGAGTCTTCTGAATAATTTAATAGAATAAAAAAGCGTCCTTCCTTTCTATAGTGTTAAAGATATTAGCATGTGAAAACTTTTACTTCCTTATACAACTTATTTTCTTCATTTGATTTCAATTTGCATCGATTTAAATTTGTAGTAAATTTAGTACATAAATATCCATAAATTCCATGAAATGAGTTCGAATTTTTTAGTAAATTATTCAAATATTCAGTGAAAGTAAAGTGAAATAAAATCTTACAAAGTACTTTCTTTCCTAGAGTAATTTCTTTAAAACATTTACATATTTATTTCGATATAAACCTAAAAATTAATTTGACTTTGACAATCACTTTTTTAATGCGGCAGAGCATATATTCGAATCTTAAATTAAAAAAAATATCGTATCCCATTTAAGAAATAGTCAAAAGTAGACAATTTCTCCGGTTAAGACTAAGACAAAAATATTTAATTAATATTTGTAGTCATTAAGGAGAAGTGTTTGTGTTTTTTGAAATTTTGAAAATAATGGTACAATAGTAAGAATGCTTTAAGAGCTATCTTATTTTATTATAACGTTTTGTTTTTAGTTTGCTAGTAATGACCACGTCTTACTGAAGACACTATACGCATACAACAAATGCTCTATTACAGATAGGCAAATGTTCAAAACACCTTTAAATTATCAGTTGCTAACATACATTCCACTACTTATAATAATAATAAAATATTTTCATAAAATCAATATTTATACTAGAAAAATCAGTGGCCCTATTAGGGTACTGCCTGCCCATAATTTTTCAAATAAATAATTCGAATTCAAAGTTTGAATTAAAAAAACTTTTACATACAGTTTTTACTTTTAAAATATGAGCGCTAAAAGAAATAGACCGTCGTCTTTAAACACTGTATTGCATACGCGAAGGCGAGCCTTTTTGATCCCAGTGATTCCCAGCCACGAAACAATCAACCAATCTGTTATTCTTAATACGTCTGCATACACGTTGGTAAACAAATACAATGATCAGATGCAAAGAAATAGTAGGGATGTCAGGATGCCGTAAGTATCGGATAGGGGCTCCTGTTCTGAAGTTCAGCGTTGCCAGGTCT
The DNA here is from genome assembly GCA_958336395.1 of Ctenicera cuprea. NCBI lineage: Eukaryota > Metazoa > Arthropoda > Insecta > Coleoptera > Elateridae > Ctenicera > Ctenicera cuprea. Next base: position 40,702,556 of record OY284491.1, on the reverse strand, counting down.
GGCGAAAAATCACCAAATCTAATGATTTAAAAAAATGATCTGGTAATTGGTTAAAACTTTTGCGTAAACGCAAAAGTTTGGTAATTATTTAATCACTGCAAACAATTAAAAAATCTTCTTTTCATAATTCAATACTAAAAACTTAAAAAATGTGTACATTCACCATAACCCAATAATTTAATTATTTCAAAACTGACGCCATTTGTTAATCCGCCAACCGTTTCGACTACTTGGATGAGAATCCCAGCAGTGGTGCATTTACAAATAGGCGCAATAAAAGCTAGCTGAGGGCCTACAAAGTCATTAGTGGTGAATTACCGCACAGGAGCACAAAACGCTTACCTGAACCGCAAAGGGGCCTCTAAACAAATTTTAAAAAATAAAATTTTTATTTTCAAAGTTTTCATTGTTAGTTACTTGACGCAAACCAGTGTTGAAGATCCAGAATTGCCAGTAAACATAAGAAAACAAACGAACGCAACCAATTCATGGATATTCTTCAAAAAACTATGTTTTGGGTTCGGTAAGACCCATAACTGTTTTTACTTCCAAAATTTTCAGAAAATCAAAACTTGTTCGATACCTACTCGAGAGTATGAGAAAGTAAAAAAACATGCAACCTGTAATTCAACCTAGAATAGAACTAGAACTACCCAGAAAACATTTATGTTAGATATACAATTTTTTACGTAAATGGGCCATTTCTACGACGCGAATTTTAATGCTAAATTACTATGAGTCATGCAACAAAGTTCCCTGTCCATCCCCTTGCTGATGTAAGCTAGGGCGTTGAGTACATGCACATGGGAGGGTTAATATGATACTAGCCAATCCCTCGAGACCGACATATGTGCAAAACTGTATTTTAGTAGAAATGCCGTCATACCCTATTAATTAATAGCATTAGCTAAAACCAAAATGATAATAAATATATAATTAAATTTAAAGGCCAAAATAGCAATATATTTTTTATTATTACTTTTCCATACTCGGTTTAGAAAAGTATTGATTTTATGAAAATTTTCGAAATCTAGATATTAACGGAAATACACATTTTAGGGCTCAACGAATCCAAAAGTGTTTTTTAAAAATATTAGTCTGTGGCTGGGTTGGTGTGCAACGTCTCTAAAGGTAAAAGTACTGAACCGATTTTGATGAAATTTTAAATCAAGAGGTCTATCAAAAGAAATTTGAAACCGGAAACGGAAGTTAGACATGTTTGTTTGGTAGCGTCTTTTTTTCAACACTAAATTTTTTAAATTATAGTACTGGATCTGAGAGAAGAACTTAAGGCAAATCGAACATTTTTTTCCGAACTCTCTAATATCAAAATGGCGGCCGCTACAACTTTTTGAAAATCTCGGCTTTAACGCCCATTTACTTAAAAGGTAGTTGTCTGATCGGGTTCAGCTACAACTTGTTTGAGAGCCCTTTGTGGGTAGTATACGACGAAGTAAAATAACTTCGAAAATCCAAAAACAATCACAATAGGCAGACGACTTCAATAATTTAAAACATTTTCAAAAAAATATTTTTAAAAACTGCCTACGAGATTTTTTTTAAACTTTCTGAGCCGATAGATCTTGTAGTGACTTACGATTTTTTTTACTAATCTCCCAATTTTTGTTGTGAAATTATTGTAAAATTTGAAATTGATTAATTATTTATTCAAAAACCGCAAACGCCGATCGTTCTAAACTTTTATCACTTCTATAGACTATTTACAGTACTTTATTAAGAGCAGCAAAAATGTTCTATTTTATATTTCGAAAATTTAAATTTTGATTACGCGATTTTAACTACGCCTTCCAATTAGCTCTAGTTAAAAAATATATTTTTCATTGCTGCATATTTTTGACAACTCTTTAAATAAACGATCTAATTTGCTGTAGGGCGGGCGATTCCATTCTTACTGTTCTTATACGGTATGCGACATTGTATGGTTGCCTACATAAGTTACGAACTGACAGCTTGTTTTCTTAAGAGTATAGCAAACGGTGAAATGTACCACGTTATAATTATTAAACTTACACTTTTGCAAATACGGGAAGTATTAATATCTTAGTATAGGAAAGTCAACTCGAAGTTAACGCTTCGGCTTTTTATTATTATTGTTATTATTATATGGTGTTTTACTTAGTGTAAAGTACCCTTACAAGTAACTAGAAATAACGAACCACCTTTATTGTAAATATTTTAACATTCAAAATGTGCGAAATAAAACAAGACAAACTCCGACAGTATTACTTCAGATTGTTTGTTATAGCAATAAGACTGTCTAAAATCATTTAGTAGATACTGTACATTGGATCTCATCCCAATTAGAAGCATCGAGCATATCCCACCGCTACCTTTGAGAGTACAATATAAATTGAATTAACATTACGCCAATTTGCAAATCAAGCAACGGGTCGGCTGAGAGGCGTCACACGGTCACATTGTGACCTTAGGTTGTAATTATTATTCCATGTTACTTGTCTCCTGACTTGATTTATATATGAATGTTATTGTAAGTTAACTAGTTACGTAACGAAAAACAATGGTTAAAATAAAATTTAAATCAAAATTAAAAAGTCTAGCTATATAAAGAGGATTTCACCAATCAAACAACAGATTGGGAATGTTTTTACTTTCTCATACTATATGTATAAATACTGTTGTCATAAAACAAACTGTTAAACACTCGGAATGTCTGGTTTTTGTTTAAAACGTGTAAGTACATCAAAAATTCATTTGAGAATAAACATAAAGGAAACCTAAGAAATTGATTTTATTTCTTTAAAATATATGCTTGAAGCTCAAAAGCTCACGAATTTGACTGAGGTTTATTTTTTTATAAGTGATGAACGAGTCAGAAACTGTACTAAAAATTGCTGTTGGATTCTATTACTTTTTGGTACTTGAGGTAATTTTAACCAAAGGAATAATAATAACAAAACCAACCGACCAACAACCTAATTTACTTTCTCAATGCATAGCAAACATACTTTCAAGGCGGTTACCTACTCATTATACCCATATAACTCCCTCTAAATCAAATTACAGAACCGAATGGGCGGTTCTACTATACCAAAATTTTACGTAGGAATACTTAAATGAAAATTCAGCTTGACTTATATAAATCTATTCAAAGGCCATCAGCCTACAAAGATGAAATGTCAAAAATCGTTGTGTAATAGTCGGATAACTGTAAACCTTGCCAGGTGTTGAGTATTGTTTTCTTTATATATTTTTTATCTATTCCCTCATTTTAATAAAAAATGCCTTGTGGGAACAATTAATTAAATTACTGTTTCGCTTAAAGGAAATTACGTCATTTGTTAATGCCAGCAATTTAAATATTTTAGTGGTTTTCAATCTACGGATTCATAGTTTACGTAAGAAGTGTTTAAAAAATGCAATATTTAATGAAAAATACTAAAAATTATTTAACGTTTTAACTTGTTTTATTGAAAACATTTTAAAAATATTTCTTTAAGACATACATAAAACCATACAAATTTGTAAGAAGGAATAATGAAATTCAAACTTCAGCACTAAATACGGGGATAAAACAAACGTACAGTTTGTAGCAAGGACTATTTGGGATGAAAAATAATTAAAAAAGTTTTATTTGAGAGCACTTGGGAGGGCCTAAAAGTTTTTGGACCTTGATTTAGCTTAAACTTTTCTTAAATTTGTTAGAAGGACTATAACTAGACCCGCACCTATATCATAAGCACACAAAAAAAACAGTTCACCCCTGGATGGTAATCCTTGAATTCGAACCCGAAAATATTAGAACTGCAACACATTAACTTAAACGTATATATAAACAAAACTAACCTTTAAAAAGTATAATAAGCGTTTAGGTCATGATGCTAAGAGGTCTACGTACAACTTGCAATTGCATCTCATATTTTTTCTTTAATATTTTAAATTCAGTTAAGTTACCTTTACTGTATGTATGTACCTATTATACATAGATTAATTGTTAGCTGCATCTTTCATTTCTTTTTACTAAGAACACGCAAACGGAAAATTCGAATTTCTTTAAATAAAACAAACTAAAAAATCAGTTCAAAAACCTACAAGTTGCATCTGCAATAAACCCAAACAATAACAAGTCGACGCTAACAACAGGCATCCGTATAAAAATACACTTGCTAAATTTATCGCAGCACCAAAGTCATAATTTTTAGTTCAATGCGAAAGAGACCCTAAGTTATACTGCACATAGAGAACACACGTAGTGGGCACGTTTATGCAGGCACTGCTAGCCCCGTACGAAATGCACACGTATACTCCACAACCGGAGGACTTCTACTACTAATCGTAAAACGTCTGCAGGAAAGAAGTCGAGTATCGGTTCCATTCGCGTTAGCTCGCTAACGCAAATTACAGGAGATTTGCTTAATAGAATCAATGGTTTATTTCATATGTATATTAAATTGCGCGAACAAAAGGAAGAAATTTACGTAAAACTCTGAAGATGCAAATGCCTTAAACAGTACAAAGTTCTGTGCAATTTATACTCTTGAAATACATATAATAGTAAATCAATAATGCAGTTCTGGATTAAGGAAGAGGGCTACAGGGCCTGAGGCTGAGACTTCCTGTATCTTGCGGGTTCCATTTTAGCAAAAAATCAATTTTTTACAAATTCCAAACAATGTATAGAAAAAATTAATTTGGCAGAACTATCACTCACAAATTTATAACTGCGTTCCTAAAACTGATCTACAATTGCTAAAAACATTGAAAATGATATTCTAAATAAATTGAAATTAGAGATTAAAAAAAGTTTGTTATTGCTAAATTGTAGAAAAAGTATTTTAAGGCGGCAACACTAACTAATTATTATTAAGATGAAATAATATTTTCGCAGTTAAATTGTATGTTTTTATTGATTGCTGTTTAGGGGCCTCATAAAGGCAATTAGTTCCGGGACCGAAAATTTCTAATTTCAGGCCCGTAATATGTCTAACATTATAATATGTAAATATACTCTTCTTCTACTGATGGTTTGGTTACTATCGTTGCCTACCAGTTCCCAATCTTTTTCTCCAATGAACTCTGCCCATCCAGTCATATTTTTCTTCTTTTTTCGACCTTGTCCACCACTTCATTATCTTCTTTGTTAAACGTTCTTCGCCCATCCCTTCTACATGGCCGCACCAGATCTATTAATTTCTTTATACTTCTATGATATTTCCTTTTATATGCAGAAGTCTTCTAATCTGTTAATTGGGGATTCGCCTTGACCAATCTTCGCCCACAATCCACTTCTGATGCTAGTAACATATTTTTGTTTCTTTGTATCAATTGCCATTTCTCGGCTCCCTGGAGGGTCATACTTTACAGTATCGTTTTGTATTGGGGCTGTTGACAGTAACCGATTAACCGGATTTGTATCATCCGAAACTCGCGGTTTGATGAATGTGGTTAATCGAATTATTAGAATAACTCTGCATTTCCGTTTCCACATTTTATAGCTTCGTCCACATATACTTTAAGAAGTGTGGGTGATATACAACACCCTTGTCTTAGTCCTTTGGCGACTGTAAAACCCTATGTCAATACCATTCCCATCTTCACTCTGGATGTTTGTCCATCATAAAGATTTTTCACAGTCTTGATGATAGTTAACTAATTTGTGTTTCTTTCATTACTTTCCACAAGTTACTAACTGGCACATTGTCATATGCTTTATTTAACCGGTTGTTATTCATCACGGACTCACAGTGCAGTGGAACGTTAATGGAATACAACACGCAATCAAAATCCATAAAACTCAATTTTTTTGTGTATTTTGACTGCGGGTGTTATTCTGCTTTATTTAAGTCTACACTGTGTCTATAAAGTATCCCCCCCCCCCCAACTAACTTTTGAACGACTTGATATTTTACCACAAAATTTGTTGTGCTGTAATGGGAAATTAAATACTATTTTTTAGCCCATAGTTAAATATTGTATAATGCAAAATGGCGACTGGGCGCTATTTGATTTTTTTTAATGGAAATGGGTTCGTGTGACACCTCATTTGAAAGGTCTTTTAGTTCTGCGCCTGATTCTGAAAATATTCAGCCATAACAAAATGACAAATGTTTGAAGATAAAGAAGTCTATTTAAAAAAACTATGAAACTTAAAGCAAAAGAAATAAAATTAAGTGTTCAAAATGTTTACCATTCACTTCTTGGCACATAAAAAGTCGGTTATGACATTCCTGCCTAACATTTTCATAAGTTTCTGGAGTGATATTTCTGCAAACTTCTGTAATGCGTTGCTCCAGTTCTTCAATTGTTTCTGGACGGGTTCTGTACACTTCCGATTTCAGGTATCAACATAGAAAATAACATAAGGGGTTAAATCTGGGGAGCGAGCCGGCTATTCTACAGGCCCCCGCCTACCAATCCATCTTCCAGGAAAATGTCCGTTGAGAAAGTCAGAAACAGGCCTAGAGTAATGAGGCGGCGCACCGTACCGTCTTGTAGGAACATAACGTTTTCAATATTATTTCCAGCCACTTGAGATATTTCTGGTAAAATTTTTTCCTGGAAATAAAAAAGTGGACTACTGAATAAAAAAATCAAAACAATTTTGAATTGAGTGAGTCCATTTGTTTAAAATCCGCCATTTTGTTAAGGTAAAATATCAAGTCCTTTAAAAGTTAGTTGGGGGGGGGGGATTCTTTATAGACAGACGGTATATAGAGTAAATGCAATTTTGTTGTTGTTACAATCGTTTTCTGAGTTAGTTGGAAAAGACAGAAGATATTTCTATGCCGTAATCGTCCAGTTATAAATCCACTTTTTTCTTTTGTTTACCCTACTTTGTAGTTGTTTTCTATCTTATCCCTAATAATACAACCAAAAAATTTGCTTATAGTGTTAGTGACTGACATGCCAATTGTCACATACATATATCTTTTGCTCCTTGCTTGTGGCATTCTATTAGTATCTCGCCACCGTTTATAAATTTTGTTACTAAAGTGTTACCAATATTGCATATAATTGTTCTATACTTTTCTCTAATAATTTCTCCTGGTGCTTTTCCCGATTTCACTGATTTTACAATTTTTTCTACTTCGTCTCTGTATATTTCTATGTACTCTTCTTCTGCTTGTCTTCTTATTTCTTGATTTATAAATTCAGTTCTATTTCCTGTTAGTAGATTTTTATAATGTTTTCTCACCAGTCTACTGATATTAACGACATTCTGTATACGTTTACAAGATTCAGCTGATCTTGTTTCTAGAAATGATTCAGTTTCATTACATCTTCTTTCCCATGTTTCATTTTTCGATGTCTTAACCATATTCTTTACTTTTCTTGCGTTTTGCAATTTTCTCTGTCGTGTGGTAACCGCGTGTTTAATTAATTTATATATAGTTCGTTTTCAGTTCTTATTTCGTCTTGCAACTCTTCATCTGTCCAATAGTACTGTTGATTTTTGGTTGGACACCTAGCGCCTCTGCTGCTACTACGTGTATGCTCTTCTTTAAGTGTTCGTACAGTTCTATGTTCCAATAGTTAATTTTGTGTCCAATCGTATTTGATACAAGTAACAAGTACTTTCTTTTTCAAGGCTTCTTGCGTGTTTCGCTTGACGGGTTTCTTTGTTTATTTTTATTTCTTTTTGGATATATCTTAGTGTTGGAAAAACCCGTGTTGTTAATTTTTAATTCAAGTGGTTTGCATAACTTAATTAGCCGTTCTCCGTTGTCAATTCGCACATTTTCTTCGTAATGACCCCACAACTTTGTTATTTGCTTTGAGCCCGGTTCGTGCATTAAAGTCTCCCGTTATTACTATTTCTCTTGTTGTTCTATCCCATTTCCCATCGTTTTTGTCTCTGTAAGTTTTGTGACCTCCATTTTCATTCTTTCTGTTATTATCTGTAGCATGTTTCCTATTATTCCTTTAACGTTTTATGTACCTCAATTGATGGTTTTACGTTTTCAAATGAACTCATATAGAGCAACGGTGGGAATTGCTCCCCTACTGATCCCACTTGAGTCAGAACCACTATGGGAAATGGACTACAAATTAAATCAACGAAACATGTTTAAGTTACAAAATTTGCAATTTTGAATCGTGATACTCTACTTTAACTAACTTATTATCCTATTTTGAAGATTCTTTAAATCCCGTTCTCTTGTCATAAGTTTTTCCTATAAAACGCATGTTTCCTTGAACGCGAAATTCTAATTGCAATTTAATAGATGTGCAACTTTATTTTATTATTTACATAAGTGTGTTGACATTTTGACACATATTTAAAATTCGCGAATAAATAGCAAAACGGCTTGCCATATCCCTACCCCTACGTATGCAGTATGATCAACAAAATTTTACATATGGGTTGGCCATGGAAAACAAAATTATATCGGAACTCATTTCATGTAGTCACAAACTGTTATGAAAAATAAATTTTTGTATAAAAATTCTATACATTTATACAGAGTAGTCCGAAGTTTACCTCCCAAACTTCGAGAATTTACAAAACACCTGAAAATAATAAGAGTTTGTCATATAAATATATAAATATAAGTATATCGAAAACCCAATCATTTCCGAGATACAAGGTGTTAAAGATACATAATTTTCATTTCCCTACTTCAACCAGAGGCTTAACTACTGAATAAACTCCAAGATTAATTTAATTTAATTTTTTTAATCTACTGATATTTTTTAAGAAACAATAGTATCTTTATAATTTATCCATAAAACGTACCGTTCTGTAAAATGATTTTAAAAATTGTATATCATGGCTCTGATACATTATAAAAAAAGAATAAAGATTGTTATCAGTTGGTTAATAAAACTTCAGATTCAGCTGTCTAGTTTATCTTTCAAGTTTCTTTTGAGGTTGATTCGCCAATCTGAATTTTTATTGTTGTTGTATAAGAGCCGTGATGTACGATTTTGAAAATAAATTTACAGAAGAACTGTACGTTTTATGGAAAAATTACAAGGATATTTTTTTGTCAGAAAATACTGGTAGATTTAAAAAAAGTAAAAAGTTTTCAAATTATATGTTAGTTATGCTTCTGGTTGAAATAGGGATATGAACATACTGTAACTTTACCACCCTGTATCGCGGAAACGATTGAGTTTTTGATATAAGTTTATACAGAGCAATCCAAAGAAGTAATAGAGGTTAGGAAGGAGCTTATGCACATTGGCCAGTAAACCTTAAAGGTGTCTGAACATGGCTGCCAAACTGTGACGTAGCGGAAGTGTCACCAGTGGCGGCGTCAGAAAATTATATTTAGGGCATATCGAACAAATTATAATGCTATATGCTGTTTTAGTTGCCAATTTATTATAGAAGGAAACAAAGTACAAGTATTTTATTGCCCATTAAACAAAATTAAATGGGTTAGACGACTTCTTACACTATCCTTAACAGATAAATTCCTACCAATATAAAACAATCGAAATATTGACCTCTCCGCCACTGTCTTAACTTCAAACGTCAAATTGAAATGTATTATTTACATTTGGTAAAATACTTACCTATGGAAAGTTATTCCTTTCTGCTTGTTAATTTATGTACTCGAGCAACCACAGCAAATACAACTAACCATATTTAGTAACAAAATTTGTAAACATACACAACCATCACCGGCACAAATGAATCACCAAAAGTGCCTGGATATGGCGGCATTGACGTCACATCCGTCACAGTGCTTTAAGTGCAACTAACTCGAAACCCTCCTTCCTAACCTCTATTACTTCTTTGGAGCAATCAAATAAAAACAGAATCGCAGTCGCCTATGAAACAAGCGCGTCATGTCGATCGTTAGTTTGTAAATCGTGAAGCTATTATCATAGTTGCGTGATTTATTATTCTACCGTAATTGCTCATATTTAAAATTTCTAAACTATTAACAAGTGAGCATTGTTAATTATTTTTATTTTAAAACTTGTATTTCGAGGCATGATAAATTTCAGTTGGCACCCGTGACTCATTTAACTCACATAATGAAGAAAAGAAAACAATGTGTTTTTTTTAAAGAATCATGAAGCCGTGCGTGAGCACGACCCCATGATTCCCATCCCACCCCCTTACCCGGGCTCAGCACACTAAGTGCTCTTCACCGGTCTAACATGCCCCACCCCTGAAAGACATGCAACCCAACATACACACCTACATACACCATCCATGGACTCGTCGGATTTAACTTATTCAGAGAAATTACAGACGAGCAGTGGACTCGAACCAACTGCCATTGGGAGTCTAGTTTCAAAGCCTGGGACTTTAACCACTAGACCACTCGCCGGCCCAAACGATGTGTTGGTTTAGCAGTAAAGACGTGGACTTGTAATCTGACGGCCCCTATTAAAATTCCGTGGTAGGCGTTTCTTTTTCTTAATTTTTTATATATTCGTTTTTTGACATCTCTTACAGCTATTTTACCTTCTTCTATGCCTATAATTTACTTTAATTGTTATCTTTGTTTTATTTAAAAAAATAAGGTAGATACCTAACTTGAAATAGTTTTTTTTATATAATGTAAATTTAAAACATTAAACAATCAAAATGGCATAAGTCACGAAATAATTAAGTCCTAATAAATGTTGAAAATGTTGCTCATTCGTTTCGAGGCATAAACGAAATCGGTTTTTCGTGTTTTTCTTTCTTTCTACCTTAATCTTTTTCCCTTTTACCGTTAGGTATCGGCTGGGCTCTTCGCTGTATAATAGGATGTAGTGGGGCGCATTTACCTTTAAAAACCACAACGCTGCTACCGCTTATGCCACCGTTTTCACATTTATTTATCTATCATACATTAGTGTGTTTATTTGTGTGTTGTAATGTTGTGTGTGTGTCTTTGTTACTTGTCTTGGTTAGCCAGTAATAAAGATAAGCGCCGTTAATTGTAAGTCAATATTAAAACCTTAAAATTAAAAAAAACAATAAGAAAATAAAAGGTCTGCCAAGGGAAGTTAACTAGGGCCGCTAGATTACAAGCTCACGCCTCTACCGCTAAACCAGCACATCGTATAATTTTTTTCTCATTATGTGAGTTAATTGTGTCAAATGTCAAGTACGCCAACTGATATTTATTATGCACGTTTGTAAAAAAATAAATATTAAAAATAATTTACAATGCTCATTTGCAGATTGTTTAAAAATGCTGAATATGATCAATTAAGGTAAAACAATAAACCGCTAATAAACTATAACTAGTGTTACCCCAGCACACAATGCACTGACAGACAGCGTTGACAGAACCGGCGAAATGTCAAGTCACGTGGTGCATGAGTTCCAATAATGACACGCGACGTTATTGTAGATGGCGCCCCAAGTGACGCGCGTCTAGCCGACCTTCATATATATAATAAATTAAAATGTTTATTATTATTAAAAAATCGACGTAGAATAAAAATATAAAAATGTTTCATGTTCCATCTGTAAATAGAGACCTTTCATTAAAAAAAATGGTCCAAATTGGTGAAGCGGTAACCGCTGGAGGAACCGGAGAAAAAAACCCTTCGTGCTTTTATATATGTATGGATAACAGCTCTAAGATTTATAAGCTAATCCTCGACATGCCGGTGTATTATACACGACTGCAATTAAGTTTTTATTTGATCGCTCTATATAACAAACTCCTATTATTTTCAAGTATTCTATAAATTTCCGAAGTTTGAAACATAAAATTCGGACAATCCTGTATAAAATTAATGACAATTTTGCTGATCATACTGTATTTAATACGCGCTTTACAATGTCAGATAAATCTTTTGCAACTATTTAGAACATTCTTCTCTTTATGAATAAGTAAGAAAAACATATATTTAAAGAGTTTTATGATAATTTTATGATGAAACTTTTAGCTTACGTACACCTGTTTGCGACAATTAATAGCATGAAAAATACAAATAAATTAATTTATTTTTGTGAATCTCATAAACAAATAATATTTAGTAAGTTACTGACAAATTTAACTACCTATTTTAATAACAGCTAAACTCCACAGAAAGGTATGTGAGCCAATGTTCAAACTGTGCACCAAGTGCTTGAAAATAGACAACTTCATAACAACATCTTTGTACTGCTTGGTGTGATAATGCAGTTATCTTTCGACTGACATTTTACATACAATTGTTCTAAATTTGTTGCAACCAGTCTGTCGTAAAAAAGTACCCCACGTGAGTTTTCACCACTGAGGAAGTCAGTACGAGTTTTAACTTTTTTTTTGTTTAGTTTCGTTAAAAAGTACCACAGAACATCCACTGAGAGTGTTATATTAATTAGTAAATGCTCGCATATCTAAACACTACCTTTTTTTATTTTTTTTTGTAAGAAATATCAAGTTCTATCACATGCAAAAAGAGTTATCCTTACTGTTACATTAAACGGCCAATGTTACTATTTCAAAACATTACAACAGAGTGTCCCACGACTACTTTTATATGACAGGGGCAAGGTAAAAAATAATAAAACTGCTACATGCAGACGGTTTTCTTCATTTTTGCTTGAGAATATCGCAGTGCAATTTCTTGCGACAAAATACATATCCCCTGTATATTAATGTACTTATCATGGTTCCATTGCGACCAAACAATCGGGACGATTACAAATGTAATTATGGTAATACACCACATGTATAATAAAATCTGTAATTAAAATACGCTTTAGTACTTTACTATCATTTAAAATGGTTATGTTTTTTTACCGCAATGCTACGTTTAAAAGGGCGCATCGTAGTTTTGATGTTGGTAACAGAATGGTGATTTCGTACTCAGTGAAAAAGAGTATGAACTAATGAACATGTGTTTTTATATTTAATGGTATCCATCAAAATGGAGAACCCATTGCACCATCCACTGTGCCTAAAGTTATAAAGTTAGCGAAACGGGCAATGTTAAATATTCCAACCGGATGGTTAAAAGTAGATATTGAAGATACAGTACTAGATGTTTTTCTATTGGTTACTAAAAATTCATAAACGTCACCTCGATAACTAGATTTAAAAAATTAGAAAACTCGTATTCAATAAAAATTTCATGCAATGGATACCACTGACGCCACAAAGATTTAGCCATCAAACTGCACATTGTCAGTCTGTGAATGGCGGACATTTATTTACATAACTTTAGTAGTTCAGCTAGTTTAGTTATTAGAATTGTTAAATAGTCTTTGAGTTTCAAAATGCTTTGGTTTCGTGATTGTATTTATTCGCTTATTATAGTTATTTATTTAAATGTTAATCTTTCCTGGGTTATTTATTTTTAGGTTTGGTCTATTTTTTAGATTTTCCTGGTGTAACTTAGTTACTTAAATATTGCTGCGCAAATACATTAAGAAACGACATGCCTTTAGATATCAAAAAGCACCCCTTATAATGTTTTTGTTGCTCGTGCGATATGTAGATATGTTAATAAACGTACTACGTCCTAAATAGCAGTACTTTTTGTTGACCCTATATAAATTTTACTAAATCACTTACTTGCCGTGCTTAAGGTGTAATGCCAAATTACTTGTTTGCAAAATTTTGCCGTATTTATTTTATATTTTAATTGCAATTATTCAAATAAATAGCGGAGTACGTGAAGTATTAGAGCTATGTTACAGATGCATTGTGTAAGTGTAGTTGCCTATCTGGTGTATGTGTTTCTTACGTATGACCTTACAAGTTTACAGAAGTTCGCTTCTAAAATTAATATTCTTTTACATAATTAATCCTATTAGGTTGTCTTACAACTTTTGAGTGTGTTATTGCGCCTATTTTAACATTACAAATTGATTAATTTGTCCAAATTTCTAGATCTCAAATGACTAATTATCTTAAAAACAGCTAGAAAGGTACGGGGTGTAATCAAAAAGTATCTACACAAACACACATGCTCCAACGCTGTTTCCATTGCTAGAAATAATGTTCGAATCCGTCATTTGCATGGTTTTAATCTACTTCGTCGAATTCTTTTCGATTGTCAATACATATTCAAAGAGTTTTTTATTGAACGCCAAATTTATATTCGGAAAGAGAAAGAAGTCACACCGTGACTACAGAGGCGTAGCTAGGTAACCAAGGGCCCTGGTGCAAAAAAAAACTGGGGCCCTAACTAAACTGGTTCGGTTTTATATTATATATATAATATTGGTATTAAGCAATAAAACGAAGTAAATCAAAAGGTTTATGTATGTATGTATGTAAAACACTTTATTGTACATAAAACATAAAAAACAATTTATATACCTACAGTTAAGTCATGTAGAAAAGCGAATTTATCCGTTTAAGGGATCTCTTTCAGTTTATTATATGAAAGGACCTACCTACTAACAACAAAATAACAATTTAGTTTATAATCTTTTCCTAGCCTTAGTTTTCGCAAAAGTATCAACGATTTCGGTTAAATCTAGGCTTGATGCAGCTTTGTTTTCGATTGCTATTAGCGATAAATGTCGGAGTCGAGCTTGGCCCATAGTATTCCTTAAATAATTTTTTATTATTTTTAGTTTGCTAAATCATCTTTCAGCTTCTGCAGAAGTGACAGGTATTGTATGGAACAGTAATATTGCTGTAAATACTTCTGTTAGGTCGCATTCTAGCACTCCACATAATCTCATTATTTCTTTACAGAATTGGTGAATAGTCCATGCCTTGGTTAATTTAGATAGAATTAGGTGGTAAATATTAAGAAATTGAAGAGAAAAGTTGGGGCCTATTATATCAGAATAGTAATACTATCATCTCTTTCCTGGCGTTGTTTGCGCTTAAACGCACCACTAGGTTTCTTTTTTTTATGCATAATTTTAGTTCTCTTATTCTCTAATTTATGCAAAACAGGGAACAACCAACAACTAACAAGATTAACAAGAAACTGAAACGTAATGTAATGCTACGCTACAAAACGTCATTGGGGAATCCCCGGAAACACTGCACAAACAACAGAAAGAATTCCCCTGTATTCTTTAAAATGAGTTGCCATGATTAAAGTCGTGTTGCAACCTATTTTATTTACATTCCGAAAGTGGGAGAATTTTTCGCTAGTTCAATTTGAGGTTTGCTGGTCAGGGTCCGAGGGCCCCCTGAGCTTGGGGGCCCCGGTGCACGGCACCGCCTAGCACTATGGTAGCTTCGCCACTGCCGTGACAGTTTAATTATTTGGTTTATTTTCCAGCTGTCTTTCTAAGTTTTGCACAAAATTTGCGAATGCGCGTTGCTTCATTTTCGAACTTCTACCTTGTATCGTTCTACAGTGCTGCCAAAAACACGAGCTGCGACGGAACAGTTATAAGAAGCTCTGTTTTGAACTGTAAACGGCAGACGGAAGCTTTTTCTATTGGTCTTCTTTTGTTCAGAGCTTTGAAATTATGGTTACTTGTTGATCCCTACTTGTATGCAGTTGTTATAATAGTAAAGAAACAGAGAAGTCCTTGTCACGTGGCTATTAAATGCACCATTAGACACTTATTCTACATTTGTTCAGCGGTAAATAGGTTGTATGCGCAACCACTTGATAGTCACGTGACAGGCTCTTCTCTGTTGGAGTTTGTTGTACTAGATTACTTGTTTGAATTGTTGTTATATTTTAGTTGCAAAACAGCAGTACCCTCTATTATTATATTATAATAATAGTAAGAACGTCAATTTTGTAGCATTAAAACTTTTTTATCAATTAGTACAATAATATAATACTCACCAATTCTTTTGACAGGTGAAGCACCGCTCAAATCGCTGGCAGAACTATGCAGACTTTCAATTGTACTACTTGTAGTTGTCACCGTGTCAGCACGAGTTCGATTTCTTCGTCTAAAAAATTAAAGTTAGTTTATATAGGTAATAAAATTGTTACTTATTTATAAAAACTTACAGTTTAGTATTAGGAGTTCTAGGAGTTCCATTTTGGCGACTAGGCGCTGAAGAATGATTGGCAAAAACTTTCGATTTAATTTCCTTTAAATTCGGTTTCTCACTGGAAGTTTTTGAAATTTTATTCATCACAGCATCCCAACGTCCTGCAGTCTTTTTAGGTGGAGTTCTACTAGCATCGTTATTATTTGGCTGAGTGTTTGACTCGAGCACGGCTTTGACTTTGGATGCTACGTTTCTTTTGGGCATTTTATATTTTTTGGTGGTTGTATCATCTCTAGCTGTATGCCTCGGTGACCTGACGCTTGCAGGACTAGACGCTGCACTAGAAGGCGTAGGCGATTTCCGTTTTTTTGGCATGTCAACCGCATCGACTTCCATACTTTCAGACCTTTTGGGATTGTTATTCTTTGCTTCAGTTTTAACGGGTGTTCTGGTTACTGCTGCCGGAGCATTATTTTGGCTGTCATTTGAAATAGTTTTACTAGAAGTGTCAGAAGGAGACGGTGACACATCTGGATTTTCGTTCTGATTTTCATTATCTGCGCTCGACAATTCATCGGCTCTTGTATTTCCTTCGATGTCGGTGAATATTCCGCTAGAATCCATATTCTCCCGATTATTTACATAAATATCAGCAGCAGCTTGAGGATCAACGCCATATAAAGTTCCGTCAATTACTCGCGCCAGTCTGTCGCCTCTCAAAGGATGTTCTTCGTGGTTATCGGCGTCACTTTCAGTGTAAAAATCGGAATCTGTCATGGGATCCGGACGTCTAGGTTGAGGCCGCTGCAAGGGTCTTCTCGTTAATGGGGAATGGTCAGGTCCCCTACTGGCGGGTCTTGACATTTCCCCATCTCCCTGATAACCTGTATCTAAACTTGTAATGCTAGTGATACTTGTAATAAAACTGCTGGTTGTTTTCGACTTCGTTGGTTCTGTTTTGGACTCACTCTCAATTACAGGTGTAGGATCTAAGGGTAAATCTTCAGGTGAAGGTGTTTGTTCTAACCTCGTAAATGTATAATCCTTAGACTGGTTGTCAACTGAATCCAAAGGTAACTCCATATTCATTGTTGTGTCAGATTTCATAGTAAAATTCGAGAGCATGTGTTCGTCAATTATTCCCAAACTTAAATCTTTTACACTGGCATCAACTAAATTGGGACTTCCTAATTCCATAGTAGATTTAATATCGCATTGAAAATTTGAAGGAAGATTCTGTAGATCGTTTGGAAGTGATCCTATATTTTCTGAAGATGGTGTTCTTGAACCAGCAAAACCAGTTATATCAGCCATCTGCTCCGGTGTAAGAATACCTAGAGACTCTTCAAATTCCAAAGAATCTCGTTTTGTCCCATCTTCCTCTAATGCGGTATTAAACAGAGCGGCAGACGCTCGAACTCTTCGTCTTGGAGAATTCTCCACGTCCGTATCTGATGAACGTACAGGAGTTGAATGTATTAAAGTACTAGAGCTAGCTGGTGGGCTTACAAATTCTTCGCTCGATAATTTAAAAGATTTGAGTTTGGAATTTATTAAATTTCCGGATTTTTCAAAGACATCGTTGCAAATTTTTACTACTGTATCATTTAAATGACAGTCGCTAACGCTACTATTATGTATTCGAACAGCAGAAGTTATCCCTTTTTTCTTTTCTACATCTTGAACAGCAAAAAGGTTCTTTCTATTATTTTTTCCCGAGAATATCACGGTTTTGTTTAAATCTGTGCTAACATTATGTTCAACTTTCGATAATATGCGGGTTGAGTTGCCTACATCGGAAATTTCATTTTCACCAAAACAATGTTGATAATCTTGATAATCTTCTTCGGGTATTATAACAGTTTCATTATTGTCTTCTATGCTAATGCTACTAAAATCTTCGACAGTTTTATCAAGATTAGGTAAAATCCTAGTGGAATTAACAATATCAGGAAAATTGTTTTCGTTTAAATAAGCAAGGTTTTCAACATTAAAGGTAGTACAGGCATCTGTAGTAGAACAAATCTGAAACGTGCAATCTGAACCAGCGCCCTTTTCTTCCGGTTTAGTTGAGGTTCCCAATCTAACCAGATTAGTTAATGGCGAATTTTGTGCTTCACGTCGAGGACTTAAATCTTCTAAAGTTTCGTATGTATCAGATCTAATCAAAGCCTTCGAGACAAAAGTTTCTTCTTTACATCGTTCAGCTGATTCATCAGATGTGTTATTTAACAACTGGATTACTTCTGTTTGGTTAACGTACGTGCTGTTCCCATCGATTCTTTGTAAACCATTTGCTACTGAAGCATCTTTAATCCCAAAGAGCATGCTATGGGGACCCGATGTAACATCTTCTTCTTCATCAAATTCAGTGTCGACAAGCAAAACTTTGCACAATGGGGCCATTAAGCCTCGAGAATCTGCACAAGCGAAGTATCGCACTCCGCGAACACATCCATCGTGTTTACCATTTGCGTTTGACAGTTCAATTCCACACCACACACCTTGAGTAAACTGTACAGTTCCGACGAAGCGTAGCACACCTTCCTTTTCCGCAACACGCACTTGTTTCCCTATGTCTTTACGAGTAATTTCCCGGGACTGCTTGGAGGAAACGGGCGCAACGATCCGTACGGATTCTGGTGAATTTTGTCCTGGAATGGGTATCCTAGATCCGAATAGGGGAATCCGGGTAGGACCCGTTCTCTAAAATACAAAAGAAACAATAGGAAATTAAAAACATATATCTAGCATATATCATAATGATCTGTAGTTCTTAACACTTTAACAGACATTGTCATTATTAAATAATTATTTATTCTGAGCAACCGAGTAATTTTTAACGCACAAAGAGACAATTCTGCGAGCTAGATCAAACTAGTCATTAACAAATCAAAATAATATTTACACTTTTCTTAATTTATTTAAATACATTGTTTTCTTGCCCAACTAACTTCCTCCATTATATTGGTGTATTCAAGCCATATAACCATATTAGTTTTCTTTTCTCAACCTGATCGATAATATCTCTTGAATTTCCATGATTTTTCTTGCCCCTACCTTGTTTTCGCTGCTATTTGCTTATGTGACTACATACCTATGATTGTATATTATTAAAATAAATTACTAATCGGAAACTTTGAGTCTTATCCTTAAATACACTTTGATTGCCAGAACTATAACAGTGAGACGTTGAAGACTTTGATTTTAGAACTACTTTTGCCAAAAAAATACGAACCAAAAATTATTATAAGTAGTTTAACAGAAAAAATGAGAAAATTAAAGTATCCTAAGAATAGATTTTAATGTAGTGTGTGCGTGCTCGTCGTCTTGAGGCAATATTACAATGAAAAGATAAATAAAACGTCGTCTATTTTCCCATTTGTTTATTATTTTTAAGAAACCAGTTATCGAGTAATTAGTTATACATATATTACTCATCTTTAACTCATTAATTGAAATAAGAAACACTGAAAATCATTTTGACTTTTGAGTACTTTTGTAAGTGCGTTTTTGACAATTTTCGCGTCTGTCATATTATTATGTTGATATTATTATTTTTTTCAGTGTTTCTGATTTCGATTAATAAGCTGTGTAAGTGTAAAAAAAATGAGTAAAAACGTATTACTCGAAAAGTGAAAGAATAAGACTTTGGTTTATTTATCTTTTGGCAAGTTTCAAATGAAATGTATTTTTCTTATATAGTATGTATGTACTTGGAATTACAGTCAGAGTATCAATGCAAAATTGCTAAATAGAAGCTACGACAAAAGTTTTACAATAGTAAACTGACTGATTGTGGATTATGCGATTTTGGGCACTTTTGAAAAATTTACATCAATACCTTGCTTACTTTTAGATTGAAATTCATCGATATAGCAAATTATACATTTTAGGATTGTAGTATAAAGCCGGCTTTACACTTACTTGTTTGGCGATTATACAAATGTTTGTATAGCTTGGCGAGCGCCAATTGAATAGTTTTTTTTTACAAATACTCGTATTCGTGTACATACATGTGCCGAACTACTACACTAGTCAAATGTTTGACTTATCATTGCAATATGAATATTCGCCAAATGATCGACTCGAATGAAGCCGGCATAACGCATACCGTGCCATCAACAGACAATACAAGCGTTCCTTCAACTTTCGACCGGGGGCGGAACTGAATATAGATGGCGCTGCAGTGGATGTGCTATGACCACTGAACTATACTTATACTGGAACGCGCACTGGTGGTTTCTGCCATAAAAAAGAAGCGAGCCGAGAGAGATAGCGCGCAAGGATCATTCCTGTCCTTTTCGTACCGATCAGCGCATGCGCTGCGCGAGGGAGAAGACAGCGGGAAAGCTGTCAAATCATAACAATCGACTGTTCTACGCATGCGCATACTCTCGAGAGTAGGACAGAGATGATCCTTGCGGCCCTCTCTCTCGGATCGGGCTAGCGGGCCGAGCGCGCGTTCCAGTATAAGTATAGTTCAGTGGCTATGACGGATAGAAATGGGGTAATTTTAAAAGAAATACAACGTGCTATATATAATTGCTTAATGTACTGTGTAAGGTTACTGAGATAAAATATGTTTTAAATGTCTTCTACAAGTTCATTTGACATTTTAATTTACATTAATATTGGTTCAAGGGCGTTCATAGAAGGTCAAGCTATAGTAAATTCTGGACACTTGGTAATGTGCAGCGGCGTTAATGCTGAAAATCATACTGAGGTTGCCGCATTGTGTCAACGGATTTCGAATTTAAAATCACCACCGCACGCGATCGAAATTCCTATAAACATCAATAAATAATCAGTAAATTGCATTTTGTACATTATGACAATTATTTTAAAAAAATAGCGGGCACGTAATGTAGTTTCTGCAATTTTATTTGTTTTCTTATAGTTTTTTGAAAACTGGAAGCCCTGCTACTGGTAGTATCAGAAATGTTTGTAAATAAACAATATCAACACTATTTTATTATGTCAAATATACACTGTGTCCCCCACCCCCTTCAACTAACTTTTGAACGATTTGATATTTTTCTACAAAATTTGGTGTGCTGTAATGGGAAACTAAATACTATTTTTCAGACCATATTAAAATTTTGTATCATCCAAAATGGCGACTGGGCGCCATTTTAAATTCTTTTTTAAATGGAAAGGGGGGTCGAGTGACACCTCATTGGAAAGGTCTTTTAGTTCTGCGTCTGATCCTAAAGTTTCAAAAAAATATATTCAGCCATAACAAAATGACAATGTTTGAAGATAAAGAAGTCTATTTTAAAAAACTAAGAATTAAAGCTTAAATTAATTAAATTAAGTGTTCGAAATGTTTACCATTCACTTCTTGGCACATAAAAAGTCGGTTGTGAAATTCCTGCCTTACATTTTCATAAGTTTCTGGAGTGATAATTCTGCTAATTTCTGTAATGCGTTACTACAGTTCTTCAATTGTTTCTGGACGGGTTCTGTACACTTTCGATTTCAGATATTCCCATAGAAAAAAAATCTAAGGAAGTTAAATCTGGGGAGTGAGCCGGCTATTCTACAGGCCCCCGCCTACCAATCCATCTTCCAAGAAAATGTCCGTTGAGAAAGTCAGAAACAGGGCTATAATAATGAGGCGGCGCACCGTCTTGTTGGAACATAACGTTTTCAATATTATTTCAAGCCACCTGAGATATTTCTGGGAAAATTTAGTCCTGCAAATGAAGAAGTGGACTACTGGATAAGAAAATCAAAACAATTTTGAACTGAGTGAGTCCATTGGTTTACAATCCGCCATTTTGCTATAGCTCAATATTTTTCTTTGAAACTCTAGGATCAAACGCAGAACTAAAAGACCTTTCAAATGAGTTGTCACTCGACCCTGGATAAAAAATCAAATCAATTTTGAATTGAGTGTGTCCATTTGTTTAAAATCCGCCATTTTGTTATGGCTAAATACTTTTCTTTGAAACTCCAGGATCAGACGCAGAATTAAAAGACCTTTCAAATAGGTGTCACTCGACCCCCCTTTCTATTTTAAAAAAAATTTCAAAATGGCGCCCAGTCGCCATTTTGGATGGTACAAAATTTTAATATAGTCTGAAAAATAGTATTTAATTTCCCATTGCAGCACACCAAATTTTGTAAAAAAATATCAAGTCGTTCAAAAAATAGTTGGGGGGGGGGGGGGTGTTACTTTATGGACACAGTGTATATATAAATAGTTGAATTATTTTTTAAATTTTATAAAGAATAAATGAAAGTTTTTTAAAAATTATTTTACGGTGAACTTCATTCGAGAGGCAATTAAAATTATATTATATACTACACCCTCGGTTTATTACTATTTTGTAAATTTATCATCACCTAATATTGGTGGATCTAAATTAATTGTTACAATAACAATCATAATTTCATCTATATAAGGTAAAATCTTCTATAATAATGGCCCTTAACATATTTTGAAAATTTTTACTGATTTACTCATTTAACCCAGAAGATGCAACGTCGATTAAATAAAATAATTGTATTATTTCCTTTATAGTATGAATAGAATTTGATTCTACATGTGAGACATTTTTCCATGGCAATTTTTGTGCTATCTAAAACTATCCTTGTTGATTGATTCCAATTAAAACAAACAGGGATGTTATTTAAAATTTCTTCTTTTGCAGGAAATCTAATTAATGGCTTTAAAACTATGCTTAGCTCTAGTGCATTATAAAAATAAGACCTGCTGTCTCTCCAAACTAATTTTAAATAGCACGAATAAAACGGTAAACGATAAATCTAATTCTAATTTTATTATATTCAGTCAATTTTTTGCGGAGATGATAGATTTGTGTTATCTGTCGACAATTTTGGAACAGCATTGACCAATACAGCAAAAATTAATAAATTAATTACGCCCTTTAACACCGACGCACACAACAATCATTTTTGCTTTATGAACCACATAATTTAACACGTTAAGCCATTCTTATGAACGCTACGAAAAGTAAATACAAATTTCAGCCCGTTTCGTTTAGTTACAAAGTTTGCCGCAAGGCGCCGCGCCGTGGCGAGCGCTGCCGCAGCCGATATTCGGCGGTTATGTACATAGTTGTTCAGATTCGTGGTTTTGAATACAATTGCTCAAGATTTACAACGAAAAACTCCGTAGTGAGAAATAGAACATCAAAATATGTTTACCATACTTGATAGTGCATAATTAATAGTGTTTGCTTTTGATAATCCAATAAATCGCTATATTCCCAAAATAATAAAAATCCAAATTAAACCGGTCTTACTTCCCATTGAATAAACACAGTTACTCGTAGGTGTATAAAAATTTCGCATTCAGCATTAGCAAAATTTACAGCCATTCAAGGTAGTAGTAATAAATCAATTTCTGATAATGCCAGGTGCTTCACTTAGCGTTGCAAATTAATTAAATCGCCGGTAATGCCTTTTTAGCAATGACCTGAGATTGCATTTTAAATTGCTGATAGCGGGATAGTAAACAACAAACCCACCTTGAGTAAATATACCTACCCATTCTCAAGGTGACGTATACAAAAAAAAAGCATTTAAATACCCGATAAACGTATAGACGTTCCCAATTAATGCTCTATACTATAGGAAATTTTCCATGCAAAAATCTCTCTAGAATCATTAACAAAACGAAGGTAAATATTTCACAAAGGTCAGGGTTAAACTTTGCATCACGTTATCTCTACAATTTGGAGAATTGTAAAGTCGCGGCGAATACCATGACACTAAGGCTGTGCACCTTCAATTTCATTTGCATCTCTACGGTATAAACACACTTACCGGTGCGAGGATTTAACTAATGTCAGAGTTCAATTTTCTTTTTTATAATGCCTACACACTCAAGAGTGCACACATCGATAATGTAATGATAGTATCCAAAACGTCTTTCAATCGTGGGCGGCTATAGATTGTAAATGTCTTTTTTGCAGTCATGTCTAAGTACCGGGTGATCGTAAAAAACATCTTTCAGAGCAGGCCATGAAAGAAGTGTTAAACTTGGCAATACTTAATATAAGCCAATTGTCAAATGTTGACAGCTGTAAAAATGTTTGGTTAGATAGAAAATTAAATGTATCTAACCAAAAATTTTTACAGCTGTCAACATTTGACAATTGGCTTATATTAAGTATTGTCAACTTTAACACTTCGGTCATGGCCTGCTCTGAAAGATGTTTTTTACGAAACCCGGTAATTTTTGTGGCATAAATCAAAGTCAATTTAACATAAACCGTCTTTATTTTGAATTATTTACATTCTGTATATTTTCACAAAGCCTTTGTTTATTATAAAATGTTTACGCAAAAACAAAAAACATTTATTGTGAAATCTTATTTTCGCAATAGTTAACAATTAGAAAACGGAAATTGAAAGCTAAAATGACGTTTTGTGTGAGGTTACATTGCATCAAGATAGTAAAAACATGCATTTTACAATACAAACCCGCCAAAATTCCGTACAATGCTATAAAAAGCGTGTTAATACAAGATTAACAAATTATAAAACGCTATCGGTTTGAATGCGACGACATTCAGTGGATGGCTAACTATTTCTTGGGAGAAAAAAGAAGAGGCGCTCGTTACAGCGTATGATAACGTTTTTTTCACGCTACCGGCAGTGTAAGTAGGCCTTACATCCATAGCTACAGGGATCGTAAGTGGCTGATAACATTCGTGTACTAGTTACCCTTGACGACGGAACTTAATAGTGTCACTTACTTTCCTAGGAAAATAATGTTGATTTTAACTGTTCGTTGATATGGTAACAAACACAGACAACTTAGAATAATGGAGCTTTTAATAAATAATTCCGATGACAGCTGTCAAAACGAACTTTTAAAAATATGATTAAATTTCTACCTGTAGGCCTACTTACATTGCCGGTAGCGTGAAAAATTTAATAAGTAACACGGATTGTATCGACTAATAACATCCTCGGCAAGCGACAAGCTTCGGCTCCGCCTCAGCTCTTATTCGCCTACCTCGGATGTTATTACGTCCTTACATTCCTTGATACTTAAATAACTATAAGATACTTAACTGATCCAAAACTCCAAAGTGAGACTTGGATTTTATTCATAAGTAACAACCAATGGCAGCTGTTTATTTTCAGATTCTTAGCCAATCACACCTAGGATTAATGCGATACTCCTTTTTAGAAAGGTGCCGTGTTATCAGCAGTGGCTGTCTGTCCTATTAGGCAGGGTAAGCAGTGCCTACCCAACACTTTTCAATAAAAAAAAGTTACTTTTACACAGTTTTTACTTTTCAACACCACCGCGTAGCATTAAAAATTAGGCGCCAAATAAATAAACCGTTGCCTTTAAATACAGTTTCCCATACGCAAAGGCCGAGCTTATCGGGCCGAATGACTTCAGCTACAACACTATCAAGCAATATATTATTCTTAATACGTTTGCATGAATATTGATAAAAATATTGCAATGATCAGATGGACAGATGCAAAAAATAGTAGGGATTTCAGAACGGAATAAGCACGGCAAAGGCACGGCCTCTGTAGTACTTGCGCCTGTCGGCAGCAGTTAGTTGGAGCGTGCAGCTACTGTGTGTTTATTTATTACATATATAGTTTGCAAATTTGCAGTGAATATGAAAATTCTCGTTGGCCAGCTTTTAAAAGAAAAATTTAATGGATACTCTTACAAAAAAACAAATAGAAATAAAAAATCATGGGTGATGTACTTCAAAATGACTAGGGCCGTTACAGAGAGACATTAGGAAGAAATCTTAGATCGTTTAATACTGAATGGTATAAAAGTATGAACTGGCTAACTGGTAGCGATATTAAAAATAAACTATTTTGCTGGAATTGCTTACTATTTTCATCTATATCTAATTCCTCAAAAGTACAATCTGAAACAGGATACTCTGTTTTTTTTTTACTTTTTAATCTTAATGTTAAATAATTTTTGCCATTGCCTACCCAAATTTTAAACCCACGGAACGCCACTGGTTATCAGCATTGTAGCAATAGTAACAACGTTAACAAATTGTATTGATTTTTGCTTTTAGTAATTAAAACCACGCCTTAGCACCTAAGAATAAATAAGGGTGTTAATTTTTTATACGTGGCTTAATCACTCGTGAATGAAAAACTTTCTATTGTTCTGTCTTTCATTGACTAACTCTAGCATGTTGTAACACAATTTCGGTTGTCAATGAAGCCACCGAATTACCGAAAATTTTTATTTTACGTATTCGGGCGAAAATAATGTTTCTAGAGAAGCTGAAAGTACCTAACAAAATACCTTTAAAGAAATAGCCAAAAAGTCGTATCCAACTATCCTGTTTACATAAGAACTTTGTTATTTTCAAAAATAAAGAATAATTTATCAACCTGCAATATCCACCAAAATACTGCCAGTTCAGTGTAATCGTTCCTTTATATCATTTAAACAGAATAATTACTTTAATATGACTGTTATCGGAAGAGGTGGTTATTCAAAAGCATACTGAGAAATTGTTTTGGAAATCTTTATAGTAAATCCCTAACTGTCTCACCATAACAACGCGACTAAATCTTGCATCTCGGAAAGATTTATCACACGCTGGCGGCCGGCCCTCTGCATGTCTAGTCTGTTTATTGATTGTTTTACTGTTATATTACTGTTACTGAATGTTTATCTTGATGACTATAGGGGGATTTTCTTTCTTAAAATGTATTTACGGGGTTGTTTTTACAGACTTTTTAGAGTTTTTTTCCGGAGCTGTCTTTCAGGCTATTTTTTTTCACGGAATTCTCTTTCCGGGAGCACCTCTTAATCCCGAGACCTACTCAGCAGAGGAAACATTTGGAATTACAAAAAAACGGGGGCGTAGCTCACGGGTTCTTACACCTTATAAAACTAATATAGTAGTGAAATCTTTAATGTCAAATAAAATAGAGAAAGTAATCTACTAGCAATTCTGCCATTTTTGTCCCTGATGAATTAATCTAATTGTGTTCAAAAGCATTGTGAACTAATTTATAGCATAATATTGTCATAAATGATTTATGCAGACTAATTAAAACTGATTACTGGTGATAATAATATTTACGAGTTTACTTATTTTTGTTTTTATTGTTATTTAGTAATTTTTAGCAATTTTCACATCAATCACCTTTTTTTTTGAAAAAAATTATACAAGCATATGAAAATCACATTATTTACGAGAAAAAAAATTCTCTTTTCAACGGCATGTTTAAAAATATACGGTAAATATTTTGTAATAGACTTGAAAACCACATCTCTTCAATTAAAAATGTTATAAGGGAGGGGAGTTTTGGCTGGGCACCCGTATAAGCACGTTGTAGGAAAATGTGAAAAGACTCACATCTGTAGTTGTCCCCCCCCCGCATTATAAAACTGAATTTAAAAACAAATTAATTTCACTAACTATTACTGCACCTAAAAATTAAGCTCTGACTTTTATTCTACTATCACTCAATTTAGCTTAAACAGAAGTAGTTTTTTGTCTCCTGTTTATTCAATAAAGAACATGAGTTATTGATTTTCAAAAATCATAGAAGAAGTTACAGAGAAATTAGCGGACTGGGACACGAACCAAATTGTAGCTCATTTCTAGTTCTACTAGCTTACTAAGTTAAAAAGCACTTCGCCTGGACTTTCCTATACATTTAAATACATTGTTTTATATTTTCCAACACTTTCGATATACACCTGTCTAGACACGACTAGTTAAAGTAAATAGTTCTTATAAGTTGTAACATCTTGAAGCGGTTGAAGAAAGACCGACCGCTGCGCTGCAAGCATAAGGTTGGGTAAAAAATATTATTATATTCGGATTTTGCTATCAATGGTGAGCTATTTCACATTAACAGAAATATTTTATTGCCCCCCGTTAAATAAATAAAAAGGTGCCACTTTTCAATTTTCAAAAATTCATAGAGGGCGTCACAGTGAAATTATAGCAATGGGCAAAAAAACAAATTGTAGAAGATTCCCAGCTCTATCAGCTTAAAAAGTTTACACAAAAACGTGTGGGCAGTTTTTGAGAAATATTTTTTTGAAAAATTCCAAAATTTTGGAGTGATATCATTGCGATCATTTTTATATTTTCAAAATTAATTATATTTCATGGTATAGTACCCTTGAAGGGCTACCAAACAAGATGTAGTTGATTCCAATCGGATAACTGGTTTTTGAGTAAATGGGTGTTAAAGTCGAAATGTTCAAAAATTCGTAGCAGCCGCCATTTTAAAGCTAGAGAGCGGTAACAAATCGTTTGATTTGTCCTAAGGCCTTCTTTAATGCTTTAAAAATTTAAACAAAAACGTGTGGGCAGTTTTTGAGAAATATTTTTTTGAAAAATTCCAAAATTTTGGAGTGATGTCATTGAGATCGTTTTTATATTTTTTTAATTAATTATATTTCATGGTATAGTACCCTTGAAGGGCTACCAAACAAGATGTAGTTGATTTCAATCAGATAACTGGTTTTTGAGTAAATGGGCGTTAAAGTCGAAATGTTCAAAAATTCGTAGCGGTCGCCATTTTAAAGCTAGAGAGTTCGGTAAAAAATCGTTTGATTTGTCCTAAGGCCTTCTTTAGTCTCCACTATTAAAATTTCCAAAATTCAGTTTCTGAAAAAAATGCTACCAAAAAAACATGTCTAACTTCCGCTTTTTTTTAAAAGCTTATTTTGTCGGTGAATTTTTGATATACCCCCTCATTCCAAAGTACATCAAAATCGTTCCAGCCGTTCCTGAAATATGGAGCGTAACGGACCCACCCACAGACACATTTTTTTTAAATTACTTTTTTGGGGTCCATAGACCCCCCCCCCCCCCGACTATTTCCGTTAAAATCTCAACTTTGAAATTTTGCATGAAATCAATACTTCCCTATACTGAAAGTATAGGAAAGTAAAAATCGGTGGCCAGTTGTAGAGCAATATTTTCTTGAAAATGTCAAAATAATGAGTTTTGTACTTCACAGTTTTAGTAGTCAAATTTCACACAATTTTCTACGTTGTCTACCTTTAGGGCATTTACAATATCAAATGTCATCCCCATTTTGAAACTATAAAGTACGGAACTAAAGCGTTGGATTTGCCCTAAGATATCCTCTATCAGATTCTGTTTCATATTGAGAAAATTTCTTTTCCAAACTAATTCTAGCAAAAAAAATGTCTAACTTCCGCTTCTGGTTTCGAATTTGTTTTAAAACATTATTTTTCCGATGGATTTTGATATATAAAAATTAAATTAAAATGGCAACAACGCAGAATCCAAAACGCTTTAGCTATTAAATACGCCCCATATTAAATCGAAAACATCCAAAACGTTTTGGATTCTGCGCTGTTGCCAGTATTTTAATTTAATTTTTCTTTACTAAAGCGCCATCTCTTGACCGCCGCAAGAAAAGTGGCCGGGGTTTTCCTAGCCACACTGCTTACCTACATTCTACATTATTAAATAAAGGGGCATGATTTTTAATTTTTAAAAAATCATAGAACGCGTTACAGACCAAAATCAAACTGTTACTCATGCCTAGCTAACGTCCGCTTACTTTGTCAGTGAATTTTTGACATTGACACAGTTCCACATTCCAAAGCTCATCAAATCGAACCATCCGTTCGGTAGTTATAAAGTGGCACGCACACACCCACCCACCCACAGACGGACTTTTTTAAACTATTTTTGGGGTCCCTGCGGGCCAAAACATGTATTTCCGTCAAAATCCCGAATTCGAACATTTTCATGAAATCACTACATTTCCTATATTGAAAGTAAAAGAAAGTAAAAATACAAAGAAATCGTTTTTTAAATTTTACTACCCCATTACACGAGTACCATTAAAAAGTGATTGCAAGGAAAAATTTGGGTAATCTTAAAAAAAAAGTTTGTAATTTGTATTTTCCAGCTCATGTGGCCATTTGAAGACCAAA